>PVJS01003208.1:0-77382 GCA_004027185.1 Glis glis
GTTCAATCCCCGGTACCGCAAAAAAAAAAAAAAGAATAAAAAATAGGACTGGGGGTGTAACTCAGAGGTAGAATGCCCCTGGGTTCAGTCCCCAGTACCACAGAAAATAAATAAATAAACAAATAAATAAATAAAATAGGGCTGGGGATATAGCTCAGAGGTAGAATGCCCCTGGTTTCCATCCCCAGTACTGCAAAAAAAAAATCATATATTAGATAAGAAGGGGGGATAAAAACTTTATAACCATGGAGTTGAAAGCCTAAATAAAATGAATAAAGAAAATGTGCTATATACATACAAGGGAATTTTACTCAGCCATGAAAAGCAAAATGGGCAGTTTCCTAGCAAAACTTATAAACACTGATCCAAGAAAAAAAGACTACATACTAATCATTAAAGTAATTAAATTAGTAGTTAATCATTTCAGAGGGAATGGGAAGGAATCCCTGGCTCTGACTGTTTTTCTACCAAAATCACGAGAAATAATTGCTTTTTTTTTCTTTTTTGGTACTGAGGATTGAACCCAGAAGCATTCTACCTCCAAGCTGCACCCCCAGCCCAATTTTATTTCTTATTTGGAAACAGGGTCTCACTAGGTTGCTGAGAACCTCGCTAAGTTGCCAAGGCTGGCTTTGAACCTGCCAAGTACTGTCTCAGTCTCCCAAGTACTAGGATTACAAGCATGCGCCACCACGCCCGGCTCACAAAAAATAATTTCAATTTTATTCACATTGTTTCAGTAAAGAGAAAAAGGAAGAAAATCCATCAACTTATGAGACTTCCAAAATGAGAAAGAAACATTTCAGGCCAACCTTACTTATGCAAATAGATGTAAAATGTTAAATAAAATTTTAACAAACTGAACCAAATAATGTGTAAAATCAAAATATGTCAAGTCCATGTAAGATTTATCCCACAAGTGCAAGGAAAGTTCAATACCAGAATATCTACTAATGCAATAAATCGCATTAACAGAAGAAGGTACAGAAACTGCATAATCAAATTAATAGTGTTAGGAAATATTTTGCTTAAAAAAGCATTAGGAACTTATCAAACTAAAAATAGGTTAAATCTTCTTATTATCTACCAAAAATCTTATAAAACATCATACTTATGGTGAACTAAAAAAATTTTTTTTCAAATCAGGAGCAAAGTATGGATACCACTTTCCTTGCTTCTACCTAGCATTTTACTAGAAGTAAAAACTGTAATTATTTGCAAATAATATGATTTCCATGTAGAACACCCAGGACAACTTTTTAATAATCTAGATTAATAAGGAAATTTAACAAAGGGGAGGATATAAAATTATTATACCAAAATGAATCATAATCTTATACATTGGTATCAGTTAGACCAATTTTAAATGCACTTTAAAATGGCAAGTAGATTATAAAGCTTCTGTAGCTGAGCACTGTGGCACACACGTGTAGGTCCTGTAGTCCCAGCACTCGGGAAACTGAGGCAGGAAGATCATTTGAGCTCAAGTGATCAAGACTAGCCTGGGCAATATAAGACCCCATGTCAAAAAAAAAAAGACTATAGAGTATCTAAGAATAAATCTAATAATAGGTGCACACGACCTTTATGAGTAAGTTATTAAACACTTCTTAATGTCTTTAATGATTACCCAAAAAAATTGTAAAATGGAGCTGGGTGTGGTGGCACATGCCTGTCATCCCAGTACTTGGTAGGCTGAGACAGGAGATCACAGGTTGGAGACCAGCCTCAGCAATTTAGCAAGACCTGTTTCAAAATAAAAAAATAAAAAAGGCTGGGGGTATAGCTCAGAGGTCAAATCCCCAGTACCAAAAGGAAAAAAAGAAAAAGTAATTGTAAAATGGTCAAGGTCAAAGGATAGGAAGACTAAATATCACAAAGATGTCAATTTTCTCCAAAGTATAATTTAGCAAAATTCCAATCAAATACCCAAAGAATTTTTCATAGAAATTGGTCATTTCCAGGGAAAAGCAAGTGCCTAAGACAATTTAATAAGGAGATATCAGGGGGGTAGGCTTGCCTTACCTGAAATCAACACTATTAATAAAGTAATAGGGGTCAAAACAATGTGGTATTGGCATAGAAGGAAACAATTAGATTAATTAGAGGAATCAGGAGTTCAAAAAGAGAACCATGTATGCAAAAATAAATTGACATATGCTACAGGAAGCCTTGCAGATCTTAGGAGTAAAGATATAACATGCAATAAATAGAACTATGGTGCTGGGATGACTATTGATATGGAAATATAATTTTTATTTGGTCCCTATCTTACACCATACACAAAATACTAATTGCAAGTGAATTAAGACCTATCTATGAAAAGCAAAACTTTAAAACTTTTAGACATATTTGAAATCTAGGAAAATATAACATTTAGACAGGAAATAAAGTTCTCAGCAAGACACATTGGTCATTTCAGCCAGATTAAAATTAAAGCTTTTGGGACATGAAAAGCCACCATAAACATGATGAACATACAAGTCATAGTCCTAATGAAGTTATTTGTTTTGTTTTGGGTTTGTTTTGGGTTTTTTTTGGTTTTTTTTTTTTTTTTTTTGCGGTACTGGGGATGGAACCCAGGGGCATTCAACCTCCAAGCTACACCCCCATCCCTATTTTTTATTCTTTATTTTGAAACAAGGTCTCACTAAGTTGCAGAGGGCCTCACTAAGTAGCTGATGCTGGCCGGGAACCTGGATCCTCCGATCTCAGCCTCCCAAGTACTGGGATTACAAGCGTGTGCCACCACACCAGGCTCCTAATGAAGTCATTTGTAATGCATGTAAACAATATAGAAATTGTATCTATGTTATATAAAAACTTCTACAAAAAAAAAAGACAAACCACTCAAGAGAAAAAAAATGGGTAAAGAATATGACAGAGATTCATTAAAGATTTTACCAAGCCAGGCGTGGTGGTGCACACTTGTAATCCCAGTACTTGGGAGGCTGAGACTGGAGGATCCGGGTTCGCAGCCACCCTCTGCTACTTAGTGAAGCCCTCCGCAACTTAGTGAGATCCTGTTTCAAAATAAAGAATAAAAAATAGGGCTAGGAGTATACCTCAGAGGTAGAATGCCCCTGGGTTCAATCCCCAGTACTGCAAAAAAAAAAAAAAACATTCTACCAAAATACTCAAAAAAGCATAGTTTTTAAGTGCTCAAAATCACCAAAGATGGGGAATGCAAATTCAAACCACAATAAAATTCCATTTCACACCCATTAGATTGGCAACAATTCTGACACCAATAGATCCTGGCAGCAGGTGGCACAATAGTTCTCGTATGGTATTGGGAAACCCGCTTTGGAGAACAATTAGACAATACCTAATGGTGCTGAAGATACACATAATTCATCACCCAGCAGTTCCCTTCCAGAATACATCCCCTAAAAATTCTTGTACACATAGTCAAGGGCATGCTTACAAAAGTGACTGTTGCAGCATTGGGTATAATAGTGAAAAATTGGAAATAACCTAAATGTTCATCAAAGAAGTGGACAATTGTGGCCAATTGATTCAATAGACTACACCACCATGAAAATGATTAAACTAAAACTACACCTTTCATTTCAACAAATCTCAAAAACGTAGCTGAGTGAAAATATAAAAGGATAGGCACAGCTTGACAGCACAATCTTATTTATACAGCTTTACAGTATGCAAATCAATAATATACATTATTTAATGATGCATATATTTATAGTGGGGGTATACTATGAGAATAATAAACACCAAAATCAGGATTGTGGCTCCTTCAGGGAAGTGGACAGAGGAAGGCCAATGTGAGCTGGGCAGTGAGAGGGTTGTACACAGGGAGCTTCATAATCTTTTTTTCTTATGTTGAGTGGTAGACACATGGTGTATTTTTGTATTCTACATCTTTTGGTATAGCTGGATTATTTTTTAGCTTTGCTTTTTATTTTGAAATAGCTACTGATTCATAAGAAGTCACAAACATCATACCAAGATATCCCCTCTATCTTTCACCCAGTTTCCTCCATCATTCCATGTTACATAACTATGATACGCTATCAACACAAGGATATTGGCATTGGTACAGGCAGTGTGCAGTTTTGTGTCAATTTACCATGTGTCTACACACGTGGCCTTGGTGTGACCTTCACGGCAATCAAGATATAGAACTATTCCATAACCACAAAAATTTCCCTCATGCTTCCCCTTCCTAGTCACCCCTGCCCTTCCTCCTACCCCCGCCATTCCTAACCCCTGACAACCACTAATTTGTTCTCCAGTGCTAGACTTTTGTCACTTTAAAATGTTATATAAATATCATCATACAATATGTGACCTTTAGAGACTGGCTCTTTTTTTCGCTCAGAATAATGTCCTTGAAGTCAACCCAAGTTGTTTCATGTATGAATAATTCCTTGTCATTTCTGAATCGCAGTCCATGGAATCTATGTACCACATTTTGTTTAATTATTGGTTTATTGTAAAACATTTTGGTTGTTTCCAGTATGGGACAGCCACTATGAGCAGTCATGTAGAGGGTTTAGATAGACATAATATTTTCTGATTTCTCTAGGATAAATGCCTAGGAGTAATTTTGTTGGGTTATGTAAGTGTATTTTCTAAAGAAATTGATGAACAGTATGGTAAATGGCTGTACTATTTTACTTTTCTACCAGCAAATTATGAAATATACAGTTTTTCCACATCCTCAACAGTATTTGGTATTGTCATTGTTTTTATTATTTATATTATTTATATTTTAGCTGTTCTAATGGATGTGTAGAGGTAGCTCATCATGGTCTTACTTGTATTCCCCGGACAATTAGTGACATTGAATATATCTTCATGTTATGTAATATACTTGCTATCTGCATATTCTCTTGGATGAAATTTAAAATCTTTTGTCCATTTTCTTGTTTTTTTAATGTTGAGTTTTGAGAGTTCTTTAATATAGTCTAGACATGAGTTCCTCGTCAGATATGTGGCTTGCAAATATTTTCTCCCAATCCACAGCTTGTCTTTTCATTACCTTCGCAGGGTCTTACCCAGTTCAAAAGATTTTTAATTTAGATGAAGTTTGACTTATCAATTCTTTTCCTTTTTGGATAGTGCTTTTTGTGTCCTGTCAAAGAACTATTCTCTAGGCCCTATATTTTCTTCTAAAATTTTCATAATTTCATAGTTTAAATTTGAATCTACAGCCAGTTTAGTTAATTCTATATAGTGTATAATATAACATTTGTCAAGCTATTTGGGGGTTTGGGTTTCAGAGGGATTGTTTTACTTATTAATTTACTTATTTGTCTTGCCTATGGATGTCCAATTGTTCCAGCATCATTTGTTGAAAAGACTACACTTCATTGAATGAATTTTTGCATATTGAATTAATTTTTGCACCTCCATTGAATTAATTTTTGCACTTTTTTCAAAAGTCAATTGGCACACAGATTAAAAAGAAAAAAATTAAACTGCCCCTACTTGCAAAGGACAGGATCATCTATGCAGAAAATTCCAGGAAGTCTATAACAAAAACTCCTAAAACTAGTGAATAAGCTCAGCAAGGTCACAGATACAAGATCAACATGCCAAAATCAGTTATAATTCGATCTCCTAGCAATGAGCACATGGAAACCAAAAACAAAATTACAATACTATATCCAATCAATTGAAATAAATGAAATAGCCATAAATCTAAGGGGGAAAAACATGTACAGGACTTGCATACTGAAAACTACAAAACACTAATGAAAGAAATCAAAGATCTAATTTAAGTGGAGAGAAAGTGTGTTCATGGATTGGGAGACTCAACATAGTAAAGATGTCAATTCTCTTCAAACTGATATACAGGTTTAATGAAATAACCACCAAAATATCAATGCATCATAATTTTTAAAAATTTCTTTACCCGGGCATGGTGACACATGCTTGTAATCCCAGTACTTGGGAGGCTGAGACAGAAGGATCACAGGTTCAAGGACAGCTTCAGCAACATAGTGAGACCCTCAGCAACCTAGTGAGACCCTGTTTCAAAGCTTAGCTTTGAGGTAGCTTAGAGGTAGAATGCCCCTGGGTAGCTTAGAGGTAGAATGCCCCTGGGTTCAAACCCCAGTACCACAAAAATAAATAAATAAATAAAATTTCTTAAAACAACCAGTTTTTACTGATTTCAACTGAAAGTATGTCTTGCATGTATATACATGTACATGTATGTAAGTATAGGATTAGACCTCACTTCAGTTCAGTGAAATATAGTCCATTATTGTACATGGCTGTTGGGTTGAAAACGTCCTCCTCTCCACTAAATTTAACTTACGTGAGATACAAAATAGAACCAGACGTGCAATAAAGTGTGTAGACCACTGTACATCACGTCTATGTTACCTTGCCTTTTCTCCCTTCACCACTACCTGAGACCTGCATGAGAGATGTCTCTGTCTCCCAGCTGCCGCTCAGCTCAAAGCTCAGCCCATGCAAGGTCCTCAGGAAACTCCACAATTGACTCCTAATCTAGTCACTTTATACCATCACTTTCCTCTTGGCTCTGCCGTGCTAAGAGAATCTAGTACGTACTTGAGTCATTTGAAATCCACACAGTCCTCTTCCCTACATCTTGCCGAGCCAGGAATACCATTTATTCTTTTATGTTCTTCAAATGGTTGCTCTCCTCCTCCACGCTCCCTCTGGCACACAAGGGTCCTGGTTTCACCATGGAGCACTCACTAATATTCATCACGGAGCCCCTCGTGGGTATCTTCCCTATCTATAGATGTATCTAGACTTCATGAATATGAGCACTGAAAAAAAGCAGATTAAAAATCAGTCCTGAGTCAACAGGAAGGACACAGAGCTCTGAAGAGGAGCCCCAAGCGATCGGGCTGAAGGGGCATCTGGGTATTTTGACTGTGAAGCCACTCACAAGTTGGTGTGACAGAGATCCTATGAGAAATTCAAATTCCATCAAGCAACTGCTATTAGTGGTACTTGGGAACTACATTGGTTGATCATCCAAATACAACTCACTAGACTTTGTTGCCCACATTTCAATCCAGAGGTCTTGATGCCAGGTAACGACAGCCAGGATTGGACCCCGCTGACTTCTGCCACCCTGCTGACTTCAGGGCAACTGGAAATGTCCACATGACACTCACAGCCAAAACACTGGCTTCTGGTTTCACTACCAGTGGTGGGTAGGATGAACTGTTGTAGGATAACAACTCGATGCCTATTTACCACATGAGCACCCTCTGAGTGCCTGGTACTGTACTAAACACGGTGGTAGATAAAAAGTCAAATTATGGCCTCTGCTCTCCAAGATCTTATAATCTAATAGCAGGGGGAAAGAGCTATCACATCAGAAACAACCGAGGGTGCTTTTAATAATGCACTGATGTCTACCTTCTGTAGGTAAGTTAGAGAGGGAGTGATCAGAATAAATAAAAATGTCACGTAGTACTTCATGGCCAGGGCAAGATTTTTGCTGAGTCTTGCAGGATGGCTAGAGATTGGGTAGGTGGAGAAGAAAAAGCTGTTCGTTTGTTGTTGTTGTTGTTGTTGTTGTTGTTGTTGTTGTTGCAGTACTGGGGATTGAACCCAGGGGCGTTCTACCTCCGAGCTCCACCCCCAGCCCTATTTTTAGTCTTTATTTTGAAACATGGTCTCACTAAGTTGCCGAGGCCTCACTAAGTAGCTGAGGCTGGTCGCGAACCTGCGATCCTCCGGTCTCAGCCTCCCGAGGACTGGGATTACAAGCGTGCGCCACCACACCTGGCTAGAAAAAGCTGTTTGAAGCAGAAGGAACTTGCTGGCCCACAAGCAACTGTGCCCACTTCCAAAGGTACTTGAGTTGCTCTACTTTGAGGAGGAAGCACACAGAAATGACAGCCACCTAGCAGATCCAGATGGATCCCCGGTTCACTGATTTTTCCCTGGAACTTAAGGGGTCCTGTTGCTGACATCTCAGAAAAGCACAACAATTTAGTAAGGGAAGTATAGACATGAGAGTAAGACCAACTCAAATTCATTTCTTAGGCAGCCTCGGGCAAATCACTCTTCCTCTCTAAGCTTCAGTTTCTTGTGTGCCAGATGGGACTGATGATGTACCAAACTCATAGGACTGTCATGAAAAATAAATAAAACAACACATGCACACTGCCTGGAACATAAGATGCACTTCATAAACAGTAGCTCTTGTTATTGTCTTATACACTCAGTATTCGTGTACTTTTTTTTGGGGGGGGAGATACTGGGATTTGAACCAGGGGCATTTTCCCTCCAAGCTATACCCCCAGCCCTTTTTTTAATGTCATATTTTGAAACAGGGTCTCCCTAAGTTGCTGAGGCTGGCCTTGAATCTGTGCTCCTCCAGTTTCAGCCTCCCCAGTACTGGGATTACAGGTGTGTGCCACCATATTGGCTCCATGTAGATTTATCCACATGGTCACCTTGCTTCTCATTCTACCCTACATCCTTATGCTTCCATCCGGGACCCTTTTGCTTCTGTATAAAGAAATGTTTTTAGTATTACCTTTAGGATAGGTATATTTAGTGAAATAGTCTGTTTTTGTTGGCCAAAAAAAAAGAATGTTTTACTTCACCTTCGTGTGTGTGTGTGTGACTAGGAATCAAACCCAGGGCATTGTGCATGCTAGGCAAGTGCTCTACCAATGAGCTACATCCCCATCTATTATTATTATTATTATTATTATTATTATTTTGAGACAGGGTCTCAATAAGTTGCCCAGGCTGCCTGGGACATGCTATCCTCCCAGCTCAGCCTCCTGAGTAACTGGAATTATACGTGTGTGCCACCACGCCCGGCTCTACCTTCACTTTTGAAGGCTATCTTCAGTGGGTAGAATTCTAGATAGGCAGTTAGGTTCTTTTAACACTTAGAAGATATTACACTGTCTTTTGGTTTCCAACATTTCTGATAGGAAGTCACCTATGGATCTTCTTGGTTGTTTGAAAGTAATGTGTGTTTCCCCTCTTTGAGGGTTTTAAATATTTTTCCTTATATTTCATTTCTGGCTCATTTACTATGGGTTTTTTTTAATTTATCTTTGAGGTTCATAGTGCTTCTTGAATTCGTGTCTTCAACTCATGACTTGGTGTTTTCTCTTTTGAAAAATTCTTGGTCATTATTTCTTCAGACAGTATTTAACCCATTATCTTTCTCTCCACCTTCTGGGACTTCCATTATATATGTTAGGGGTGTGTGTGTGTGTGTGTGTGTGTGTGTGTGTGTGTGTTATGGGGATTGAACCGAGTGCCTTGCACATGCTAGGCAAGCACTCCACCACTGAGTTACATCCCCAGCCCTCTATTCCAGTCTATTGTGTGTGTTTGTGTGGTTCTGGGGATGGAACCCAGGGGCATTCTACCTCCAAGCTACACCCCCAGCCTGATTTTATTCTTTTATTTTGAAACAGGGTCTCACTAAGTTGAGGAGGGCCTCACTAAGTTGCTGAGGCTGGCTGTGAACCTGTGATCCTCCTGTCTCAACCTCCAAAGTACTAGGATTACAAGCGCATGCCACCACGCCCAGCTCTATTCTAGTATTTTGAGACAGGATCTCACTTAGTTGCCCAGGCTGGCCTAAAACTTGTGATCCTCCTACCTCAACCTCCTGAGTAACAGGGATTACAGGCAAGTGCCACTGTACCCAATTGTTAGAACTTTTTACCATGTTATTTCTATCTCTTACACTTTTCTAAATTTTACATTTTTTGCTTTAATCTGGATAGTTTCTTCAACAATTTCCCAGCTCACTAATTTCTTCAAGTATATCAAATCTGCTAGTGAATCCATATTGTATTGTTTCAGTTCTATAATTTTTCTCCTTTTGTTTATTTATAGTTTCCAGTTCTCTGTTGAAATTCTCTACCTTTATCATCTAATTCCCTGAATATGTTAATTATTTATTTTAAAGGCTATTTGAAATCATTACAATATCTGTATCTATTATGGGTTTATTTCTGCTATGTTTCTGGTCCTGTGGTCTTTCTCTGGACATGACTCACATACCTGAAACCCAATAACAATACAATTTTTTTTCCAAACTAGGTCCTTAACTTCAGCCATTTATCTGAATTTAGTTATCTTAAGCTCTGTCCCTACCAAATGATGTTTTCATATACTTCTAGCAAGTTTATATCATGATCCTTTACAGATAGGATTACAATACTATACTTATTTCCTTATAGCATCAGAAATGGCATTTGAGCCCAGGACTTGAGAGACTAAGACAGAAGGATCACAGATTTGAGGCCAGCCATAGCAATTTAGCAAGGCCCTCAGCAACTTAGACTGCTCCAAAATAAAAAATAAAATGGGTGTATCTCAGAGGTAGAATGAGCCCGGGTTCAATCCCCCGTACAAAAAGGTAAAATGGCATCTGAGGACCTCATGAATCGGCCTGAACCTGTCTACCCTTCCTCTTGCGCACCCTATAATCCAGTGAAGATGAACTAATCACCGTTGCTCGTTGCCCTGTATTTAATCAGTTCTCACCCTATTTTCTACCTCTGCACACTTTGGGCTTATTTCCAACATGTGGGATGTCCCTTCTCTCATATCTGCCTATCCAAATCCTATTGACGAAGTCCCAGATTAAATGACATCCCTTAAATTAAACCTTGAATCCTCTGAGTTTGCATTAATCCTATTACTCTGTAAATGCCAGCACCTTCGATCTGAATGTTATCTGTGTCCAGGTCCTCTTTCCACCAGCAGCTACTGCAGGTGGTCACGTGCAGCCACTGTGTCTGTCTTCCAGGGCCCCTTCTCCCTTCTGGTGGTGTGCTCATGTGCTCATCTTACTCCCCACTCAGGGCCCGCCCCTCCACACTCAGGTTAGGTTCTTTGCCACTCCTGGCTCCAGGGCTAGGGCCTGGTTCAGGGCTGGGCCAACAGAACCTGCGAGTCTCTGCCATGAACCTGTGCTGGAATGGGGGGGAGGGGCAAAGGAGAAGGACATCATATCATGTCTTGTCTCTACCTAACACCCATGTCTCAAGTCACATGGAAGAGATGCCTGGATTGCTTTATGTAGACCTCACCCTCCTGCCTCTTTGGCCTTCTTCCCTTTATTCTTCTCCCCTCTCCTCCACACTTCAGGCACACTGACCACTTAGATATTCCTCAGACATGCCAGGCAGGACCCCACTTTAATGCCTCTGCTCTACCTTCCAGGACTATGGTCTCCTCTGACATCCATTGGCTGCCTCCAAATGGAGACTCAAAGGAGCCTCCACGCAAATCTCACTTGCACCGCGAGGCTCACCCTATAGTCCCGACTTATGCTGCACCACCACAACTCCAGCACTATTAGTGCTCTACTCCCTCCTTTCTCCAATCATGTCTCTTTTTCTGATGTACTCTATCATCTGCTTATTCACACATTTACTTCTGTATACATCTAGTGTACACATACATACAATCTAGGCTCCTCAGGGGCAGGAATCTTGGTTCGCTTTATCCACTGCTCTCTCAGGCCCTGGGACACACTGGTTCAGAGCAGAAGAACATAAATCCCCACTGACTATTGCATCATCTTGCAATCATCCCTTGTTTCTATGAAAAGCAACCTTGCATCCACCCCTCCTTTGAGTTCTCAGAAAATATTGATGCTCGAAGCCAAGCGTAATGGTACAAGCCTGTAATCCCAGAACTTGGGAGGCTAAGACAGGAGGATTGCAGGTTCAAGGACAGCCTCAACAACAAAGCAAGACTCTCAGTAACCTAGCAAGACCTTGTTTCAAAACAAAAAATAAAAGGGCTGGGGGTGTAGCTCGGAGGTAGAATACCCTGGGTTCAATCCCCAGTACCACCAAAAAAGAAATTGATGCTCACTAGGAAGAGTGTTCTGTGACAGTTCCCACTTTGGGGGCTGCCATGGGCCTGGATCATGTCTGCTCTCACAGGCAGGGACACCCCTTGCCCTGCAGCTTCCCTGCTCTCCTCGTCTCTTGAAGAGAAATTCTATTAACCAGGCAAAGGAATCAAGTCGGGGGAACATGAACTTCCATTGGATCCTGGGAAATTGAGATTGAATGGAACAGAAACTCTAGGTAAAATAAATCTGTGCAAATGCAATAAAATAAATCTGGAGCCACAGTAAATCAGAAGCTCAGTGTGGGTCAAATGGCTTCCTGATGTCAAAATGTAAATGTTAACCCAAAATGCCATGCTTTTGCACTCTGCGGTCCATTTCCTATCTATTATTTCACATTATCTTCCAAACAACTCTAGGGAACAAATCATTTCCATCCTGAAACTCAGGAAGAAGAAAAGATGCAAACAAAGCCACAGAGCTATGTAGTGAGGCCAGGACCCCGACATCATGAGTAATACAACATTTTGTCCTACTGGGGTGTTTGAAGTCCAGGGGTGTCCAGCAGTCCCCACACACCAGAGGACTTAAAGCCACAGCAGAGAGGTGATATGCCCCCCAAAAAAACATCCATTCCATCCCAGGTTCAGAGAAACAAGAAATGCTATTTCTAAGCCAGGTATGGTAGCACACACCTATAATCCTCAATACTTGGGAGGCTGAGACAGGAGGATCACAAGTTTGAGGCCAGCCTCAGCAACTTAGCAAGACTCTGTTTCAAAATTTAAAATTATAAAAAAGGGTTGAGGGTGTAGCTCAAAAATAGAATGCCCCTGAGTTTGATCCCCAGTACCACAAAAGAGAGGTTATTTTCATATTAAAGCAAATGTGCAATTTCTATGAATCACAATACACAATATTTGCATGAATTTTCAAGATAAGAGTTTGGCATATGGCAAATTTCCATACAGAAGTCAACTTAGAGGTCTGTGCCACTCTTTCACACAGTGACTACCTGTGTGACTTTGGGGAAATGACTTAGCTTCACAAAGTCTAATTTTTCTCACCTGTAACATGGGGTACCAATGCCTTCCTTCTAGGCTCATTGGTATGAAGATTAAAATAAAATACAGAAGAGAGGCCCTGAAAACTGAGCCTGACAAGGAAGAAAAAAAGTATGGAAACATTCACTTTTTATCATTATTATATTGGAAGATTTTTTTTAATGTATGGAAACCAAGAAGCAATCATTTCATTAAAGTCCCCAAACTCTTAATGTGTCCAATTTAAAGTTTCACTTGAGAAGCCAGAACCGGAAAAGATTTAGAGGATAGAAATTGCAAAAATGATTAGGGATTAAAGAGCAGGATGCTTGAAGAAAGGTTTTTTAAAAAACTGGATTTTCTTTGAACTTGGGGAGAAAAGAGCCAAAAGCGACTTAGAAACAACCTTCAGCAAAGGAAGAACAGGGCTCAGCTGCTGTCCACCACCAGGCTGGACAGGGACACCGCTGACCTAGTCCACAGCTGGGAGGGGCCAGTGGACTAGGAATCCCTGGCCTCTGTGTGGCTGCCAGGGATCTCAGAGCCACCAAGAGAAGACCAGAGCAGTTGTCCTGGAGACCTCCTCCGAGCTCCTAAAACCCAGACGCAGACTCAGGGAAGAGGACAAGCTGGTTGCTAAGCAGAAAGCCGGGCCATCCGCAGAGTGGGGTATGAGGCGCCAGAAGTGGAACTCCCCACCTTATCCTCTCCACGGGCCCTGCCTGGCTGCCCCCCTGGGTCCTGTTTTACTTATTACTTTGCACTAAATTCGTTATGGTTCCAACCAGATGATAAATGCTACCCGCAAGGTGTCATCTGTTGAGTCATTAGTCTTTAACACCACTGCTCACTCCGCCAGCTCCTGCCACTCAGTAGAATACTCGGGAAGGGAACACGGAACAAGTCATGTCTTGAGGCCTACAGCCCAGGTGGCAGAGATCCCAGGGCAGGCACTAGGCCACCAGGACCAGGAGGGGGCCTTGGAGGGGACTTGGCTTTGAGGAAGAAGGGCCAGCCCTCAGTTCCTTCCACCTGAGGCTCCTGGAGCAGGCACTCCCTGAAGGCAGGCCTTGTCTTGGTGATGATTTTACTCCAAGGGCCTCAATGGCACCTGCTCATCCTCCCAGGCACACAGACGGGCCCATGGTCAGGCACACACCGCACATAAACACTCTCAGACTCGCCCACATGCAGGCCTGCTCTCGCGGGCTGCAGGGCACTGGAGTCAGTCCTGCAACTGAAGCTCTGACCTCCTGGTCCCTGGGGACCTGCTTCAGGCCTGCCAGTTCCAAACCTGAACTCCACAGCCTCTCTCTCCCTAGACTGCGAACAACTGGTCCTGTCTGCAGTTCCCTCTGGGCCCCATCTGTTGCCCCACGTGTCCAGTTGTCCCTCTGCCTCTTCCCCCAAGATGTGCCCTTCCTCCTGTTCCTGTTCCTTCCCTCTCCCAGTTCTGCCTGTCCCTCTTGCCTCCCTCCCCAATCTGTCCTGCCTGTCTGTCCTCTTCTTCCCCCAGATCTTTCTATCTGCACCGTGCTGTCCGCTGTCCGTGGTGCTACTTCTCTGTCCTCTCCCCTGCTGTCTAGCCCCCATCTGGAGCCACAGCTGGTTCTCATGAGGAGGGGAGGAGCCAGACTGTTCATGGGGTCTGAAATGTGATGTCAATGACCCTCTCTAAGAGAGAAAACCTGATGCATAGTAAGTGCTCAATAAATACATAGGTGCAGATTCAACCGAGGAGAGGATGGATAAATCCTGCTGAATGAATACCTTAGTAACAGTGGCACTGGAAAGCTTAGGAGTGGAGAGAACATGATGCCCTGACATCCTCACCTCAGAATATTCTGCAGCACAGAGTATTTCTCGGGTCTGAGTAAACACTGTGTTCAGTCCTTGCCTTCTGGAGAGAGAAATCCTATGAGAGAGAACCTACCGTCACCCCTGGGAAACCAGAGAGATTTACGAGGCTTAGAAGTGGACTGGAGAGAACAAAGAGGACCACAGGCAGCCCCTACTGTGAGGCTCCCTGCCCCCTCAGACTCCTCCATTCAAAATCCAACAAACCCAGCCAGGTGAGTGCACGCCTGTAATCCCAGTCCTTGAGAGGCTGAGACAGGAGGATCACAGGTTCAAGACTGGCCTCAGCAACTTAGCGAGGCCCTTAGCAATTCAAACTAAAAAATAAAATAGGACTGGGGGTGTAGCTCAGAGGTAGAACATCCCTAGGTTCAATTCCCAGTACCACACAATTAATTAATTAATTAAGGCTGTGGGTGTAGCTTGGAGCTAGAATGCCCCTGAGTTCAATCCCCAGTACAAGAAAGAAAGAAAAATCCCCAGCTCCAGGTCATGCCTGGTCATGTCTTCCTCAGAGCCAAGTGCCCTGTGTTCAGTAGCATGATCTGCATCTCCCCCAGATGTGGCATCAGGGAGGAATAGCCACTAGGAATAGAGACTGGTACCCACCTTCAACCTCAATACGATGACTCCTCATTGCCTCCTGGGGTGCCCAGAAATGCAGAAAGGAGAGATGGTAGAGCGCCGGCCGTGGGCTTCCAGGAGCTGGGCCAGCTGGGGCTGAGGGAATCATGTCAGGAGTGGAGCTTGAGTGAGGAGGAGGGGGCTGAAGAGACAGTGGTAGAGGAGAGAGGACAGCCCCGCGGGTCCGTGCAAGGCCTGCTGGGTGCACCCTGTTGTTGTCACCACCTGGCTCAGCAGGGTGCCCTGGAGGGCCCAGCCGGGTGGGACCCACCTGCCCCCTCTCCATCCCCATTCTCAGGGCTCATCTGAGCCTCACTGGGGTCCCTCCCTGGGGCACAAGCTCAGTGCGACACAGCAGCCCCCCAGGGCCTCACGATGGCTTGGCCTCATTCAGGACAGCTCCCCCTTCAAGCACGGCTCCCCAAAGGAAGTCCGCACGCGTGTCCTGGCCTGGCCCTCGAGGTGGCCCTGCCACATCTGGCCCTCCGCTAATCCATCCCACACTGCACAGGTCATTGAGACACCCTCGACCCTCCCGCTGAGCACCCGCCCACTGAGATGACCCAACCCAGGGCTGCAGCCAGGAAGCACAGGGAGGAACTGAGGCATGAGCTACCACTGCCCCCTGCTGGCATCTTTCAGAATATTCCAGGCTGATGTCAAAGATAAGTCAGAACAGGCCAGAGGGCATCGTCCCTTCTCCACTCACCTTTCAACGGGAAACACGACACAGTCTGCACGGTGGGGGGGAGGGAGAGATGGCAGCTCACAGAGGGGGCCAAGCAAAGGCAAAACCGGGAGGAGGAAGGAGAGCAGAGAGAAGGAGCGCCCACATCGCCTAAAGAACAGCAACCCACACACAGGTGCACCAGCCTTCACAGGGTCCAGGGCGCGTCCACATTCGCTGACGTCATGCCTCACCAGGACGGCCCTGAGAGGCAGGGAAGGTATGGTCCCGTCCATTTTGCAGATGAGAACATGGAAGCCCAAAGAGTTAGCAGCCCTCATGCTCAGCCACACAGCCCGATGCAGAAGCACATAGCACCTGTCTCCTGGTCCAGGGCTCTGACATGCGACATTAAACAAGTGTCTGTGGGCCACTGTGATGCCACCCAGAACACGTACAACATGAGATCTTGTCCTGACAAAAGCCCGCCCACCCTCAGCCCAGTGTGGTCTGGGAGGAGCTGGGTCTGCCAGTGGCCTGTGTTCTCTGTAGTAAACTGAAAAGCACGTTACACAGAGAGATCCAAGAGAGCGGAGGCACCTTAGAGGATGCAGCCTCTCTGGAGGCTGCACCGGGCCGGGCCCAGCCGCTCCACTGCGAGGCAGGAGTTTCCATGAATTGCTTGTGTGATGTGTGCTTCTGTTACTTCCCAACAGGTGACCAGCATGGCCATCAGCAGGAAGAATGGGAGTCCTTAGATGAAGGTAGACAAAGCCGGGCGTGGTGGAGCATGCCTGTAATCCCAGTACTTAGGAGGCTGAGACAGGAGACTTGCAGGTTCGCGGCCAGCCTCAGCAACTTAGTGAGGCCCTCCGCAATTTAGTGAGACCTTGTTTCAAAATAAAAAATAAAAATAGGACTGGGGGTGTAGCTCGGAGGTAGAATGCCCCTGGGTTCCATCCCCAGTACCAAAAACAAATTTAAAAAGTGAAAGAGGAAGGAAGGAAGGAAGGAAGGAAGGAAGGAAGGAAGGAAGGAAGGAAGAAAGGAAGGAAGGAAGGATAAAGGTAGACAGATGCTCTGGGCTTGCCACAGGCCGGACTTCCTCTTTGCTTGTGGAACCCTCTTCCCCTTCCTCCTGGGGCCAGATCACCCTGCTCAGCTCCCCCGCATTTCCCCCATCCTCCCTGATTTGGTCTGGTTCCCCCAGCCCTGCCCTCACCACTGCCCGGTGCTGCCCTCCTGCCACTGTGGCCATGCGGGGTCAAGGGTGCGACTAAAGTGACTGGGCAGAAGTGAGCCCCTCTCGTCCCTGTCTCTGAGTCAGCGTAAGTGATAGGACAACGCTTCCCCTGCTCTGGACGGGGGAGTAGGTGACAAATGGGCAACTTGTTCTTCCTCTGGACTTTTTTTTTAATGCTTAGAGAGAAGAGGAGGAATATTTATTAGTACAGAAATGGGACTTGTCAGAGCCCATGAACGCCCCCACACATGTCTGCTCTCAAGGAAGAAGAAAGACAAGTGAGGAAATCCAAGACCTTTGTGAGCTACGCGCAATCTCTCCCGGAAATAAAATGTGCACCCAAGCGGGGGCTCCAATCAAGTGCTCCCACCAGCTAGAAAGGGGAAGTGCCAGAGGGGGAAATGAGGCCCAGCTCCCGACAACACCCCCGACCAGGGGCGCCTGGGCTCAGCCTAGCACTAGTCCTGCCTGTCTGGCCAAGGTGTGCTGCCCCTGACCCCTCCCTGCAGCCCTGGGGCCAGTGGGACAGTGGCATCTGGGGAGTGGGCCAAGCAGCCCCTGGGGACACCACCGGCAGGAGCTGTCACCTGTGGAGAGCTCTGGGGTTTCCACACATGCCCCAGAGTGCATGGCCTGGGCAGCTCTGAGCATCCAGCCTCACTGGCAAGGACCACCCTCCCTCCACCTGCCAAAGCAGTGCTCAGCCCCAGGGGACATAGAGGTGCAGGGACCTTACCCTGTCATCGCTGAACTTGCACACCATGAAAGGGATGGTCAGTGACAAAAAGTTGCCTTTCTCCATCACTGAACTCTTTTTTTTTTCTTGCAGTACTAGAGATTGAACCCAGGGGCATTCTACCTCTGAGCTACATACCCAGTCCTATTTTTTTATTCTTTATTTTGAAACAGGGTCTCACTAAGTTGTGGAGGGCCTCACTAAGTAGCTGAGGCTGGCCACGAACCCGGATCCTCCGGTCTCAGCCTCCCAAGTACCAGGATTACAAGCGTGCGCCACCACGCCCAGCTTACTTAACTCTTTAAAGGAAACTTTATGGTCTGATCTCGGCTCCTGTGCCCAGCATCCCTGGGTAAGTGCTAGTTTTTAAAGAGAAGAAAAGAAAAAAGACGTCTCAGAGAGATGCCTGGTTGCCTGGCCAGAGCCTGACCCCAAACTCCCCTGCCCACCTCTGGAGGGCAAGGCGGGCCTTCAGCTGCATGGAGGGGTGGGTCGATCAGTCCCGGTGGCAGAGGCGGGACCACTGGCCAGGTCCTCAATCTGCATATGCGGCCTTGCTGCCTGCAGTGACATTTCTCACACACCAGCCAGAGAAAGAGTGCCACAGGTGGGGGAGGGGGGATGCAGAAAATCCCCACCACTGCTGAACGACGAAGCAGAGAAGCAGAGAGGAGAAGCCAGGACCCAGGTCCTCGCAGGTGCCACCGGAGCCACCTTCTAACATCCCCATCTGCCAGGGCAGCCCCGCCCTGCAACTTCTGCCACGCTCTGTGCAGCCAGGGGCTTGGAAACATCTGTCTGGATTCTTTCTTGGGAGAATAAGAAGGCGGGGGCCTGACTTTGCCTCCCGCATCCTTCCTGACCACCCAGCCTCCCTAGCAACATGGCAGCTCCGCAGCCCGGCCCGCCAAGCCCCATGTGTGGGTCTCTCCTGCCCTCTGGTGGACAGACTGCAGCAGTGCAGCCATGTCCCTGCTCGACCCACGTGTGGAAATCGCCTGTCCCGCAGAGCCCCTTCCATCTCTATTGTTTTTCCCACAGTATGCTGGATCTGGACCTGACACCCCAGGGCCAGACAGGTGGTAGAGGAGGGGCTTTCTCTGTGCTCCCGCATACCCACTCTTCTCTTCTCCCACAGATCAGGACCACCTCCCTCTGACCCCAGCATAAGGGTCTGGCTGTCCAGCTCCTTCCTGTGGCTGGTACCCCGCCCCAGATGCAACTGGGCACCCCTGCACTGTGGCCCCTTCCTCCCAGCCCTCCTTGCACGGTCTTATTTCCACTGCCTGCCAGGCTGGTCTCGCCCACTGAAGGCCCTGACCTCAGGGAAGGGCTGCCTGGCCCCAGACGCCCAGCTGTGGGCCACCAGCCTTGGGGCTCAGATATGCCCATTTCTGCTTCACTGATTATATTTGATTGGCTTCCTGGGCCTGGCTCAACCAACTTCAAGTGTGTGTGTTTGTGTGTGTGTGTGTGTGTGTGTGTGTGTGTGTGTGTGTGTGTTACTGGGGATTGAACCCAGGGGTGTTCTACCTCTGAGCTACACCCCCAGCCCTTTTAGTTGTTTTTATTTTAAAGCAGAATCTCACTAAGTTACTGTGCATTGGCCTCCAACCTGAGATCCTCCTGTATTAGCCTCCCAAGCACTGCGACGACAGGCCTATGCCAATGCACCCAGCAACTTAACCAACACTGACCAAACACCTCTGCTTTAATAGGATCAGGCCAGGAGCAGTGAGCACAACAGAGATGAAGAGGTCACAGATCAGTCCACCAGGGAAGGTGGACGTGGGTAAAAAGCACCAGCGCAGAGTGTTCCGCACCCTACGAGGACAGTGACCCAGGAGCCCCCAGAGGGCACCTGGGCTCAGTCCAGCCCCAGACCTGCTGCCTGGCCAAGACCAGACTCATGGGCGGATGGATGAGCCAGCTCTCCCAAAGGAGCAGCCGGGGAAGCTGGCTCCAAGGGCTGCCATTTACTGAGCACTGTCTTCGTCTACTTTATGTCCCACCCTATGATCTCAGCCAGGCGCGGTGGTGCACGCCGATAATCCCAGTACTTGGGAGGCTGAGACAAGAGGATCGCCGGTTCAAGGACAGCCTCATCAACCTAGTGAGACCCTATTTCAAAATAAAAATAAAATAGGACCGGGGGTATAGCTTGGATGTAGAACGCCCCTGGGTTCAATCCCCAGTACTACACACACACACACACACACACACCAAAAAAAAAAAAAACTATGATCTCACCTTAAGTAGAGACAGTACCTCAGAGCAATAGAGCGCTGGCCCCAGGTCCCACAGCCAGGGAGGTCAGAACCTGGTCCCATGTTCTTCATGCCATCTCCTGTTGCTTCTCTAGCAGAAGGCAGAGCATGAGCAAGCCTGTGGGGCTGGGAAGTGCCTGCACACTCGGGGATGGGGAGTGTTTCCTTATAGGCTGAGACAGAGCCCTAAGGAGTGTGTAGGAGGGGTCACGTGACCCACGCTCTCAGAACAATGCTGGAGGCACATATGGAGGAAAGAAAGACCTGGGTGGTTGACCAGAGGTCCCACAAAATCCTTCTTTCCTGTGGTAATAGAGCCCTTGGTTTTCATTTTCATTCTTGGTCATCCTAAATTTAAAAAAACAAAAAACCTACATTTCCCAGGTACTATGGTTTGAATGTGTCCCCTCCAAAGTTTAGGTGTTGACATTTAATGACCAATGTGATTGTGTGGCTTTGGGAGATGAACAGGCCGTGAGGATGCCTCCTCTGAAAGTGGGATTAAGGCCCTTATAAAGGAGAGTTCAAAGCCAGGCGGGGTGGTGCACACCTGTAATCCTCATACTTAGGAGGCTGAGACAGGAGGATCACAGGTCCAAGACCAGCCTCAGAAACTCAGTGAGGCCCTCAGCAACTTAGCAGGATCCTGTTTGAAAATGAAATAGGGCTGAGGTATAGCTCAGCGGTAGAATGCCCTGGTGCAACAAAAAAAAGAGAGAGAGAGACTTGAAGCAGCTGTTGGCCAGCTTGTCCTTCTGCCTTCTGCTATGCGGGGACATTGTCCGTCACCTCCAGAGGACAGAGCAACAAGGCGCCGTCTCGGAAGCAAAGAACAGCCCTCATGGGACAACTGAACCTGGAAGCACCTTGATCATGGACTTTCCAGCCTCAAAACTGTGAGAAATAAATGTCTCTTCTTCATAAATGACCCAGGCTTGGGTAATTTGTTATAGCCGTGCAAATGGCCAAAGACACCAGCCTTCCTGGCTGATCCATGTGGCCATGTGGTAAGTGAGGAGAACCTAGGGGACCACTGCTGGGTGGTGCTTGAGAAGGAAGGAGCAGCCTTCCCTCCCTCCCTCCCTCCACCTGATTGCAGAGGAGGCGGTGAGCTGGCTGTTATCCTGCAAAGGAGGGCAATAGTACCTACCGCAGCAGGGCACCTGTGTGGAGCGACCTGGAGTCTGTGCTCTTGCAACTCTGCTTATGGCCGGAGTATTACTTAGGAAAGAGAAATGCAGCTTTCTTGTATTTAAGCCATTCTTTGTGGTCTGTTACAGCAGCTGAACCTGAACTCTAGCTAACACAAAGGCCATTCCAGGGGTCTCAGCCAGAAGATGAGTCTGAGGCCGGGGCAGCGAAGGGAGGGAGGCTCCTGAAACACTGCGGACCAGCCCGGGAGGACTTGGCATCCCATTGAACGTGGGGCATGAGGAAGTAGGACCAGCAGAGCCTTAAGTTGACAGCAGAATGGAGATATTTGAGACACACTGTCCTTTTCTTTGTTGTTCCCTTTCTACATCTAATTTCCTCCTTGTTCATCTACCTTTGTGACTTTTTTTTTTGGTACTGGGGATTAAACCGAGGGGCATTCTACCTCTGAGCTACACCCCAGCCCTATTTTATTTTTTATTTCAAAACAGGGTCCCACTAAGTTGCTGAGTCTGGCCTTGAACCTGTGATCCTCCTGTCTCAGCCTCCCAAGTACTGGGATTACAGGTGTGCGCCACCACACCCAGCATGACCTTCCTTTTTTCCAAAAGTCACTTGGCAAGACCACTCCTGCTTCCATCCCTCACCTGCGCTTCTCTTTGCCAGAACCTCACCCCATCCCATCACCTGAGCCTGGTTAACTCCTAGCATCGTTTAAGGATTCAGTACAAACAGCATCGCCCCGAGGAAGCTTCCCTGACTCCCCTGAGTGGGTTAGGTCCCCATCATCTGCACCTTCACGACATCCAGTGCTTCCTTCTGTCATAGTGACTGGCACATGGCAGATACCAAGAAACACAGCTGTGCAGGGTTATCCTTTATCCCCGTTCCCCCAAACCACCTTCTGGCTCCCCATACCATTGCTCCTTGCCAGGCTGCACCCCTCTGAGCTGCAGCACTAAGTTGGAACAAAAGCCAACAGGCCAGCATGAAGAAATGAGACTTCCAGAAGCCATGTCGGGCAGCCTCCTGTACCACCCTCGCCACTCTCAGAAATGCCATTATCATGAAGTAACAGGTGTCTGTAATCTTACTCCCCATTTGGGCAGGAAAACATGAAGCAAGGCTTCCCAAGGATGTTTAACTTGAAATGTTCCATACCTTAAAATTTAGGGCTCCATTTCAGAAATGATTCAGCCTTAGATGAAAGAAGACAAATGCTGCTATTTTATCAAGAAAAAGTTATGAAACAGCACGCGCGTCAAATCTCCATATACCTTTTCCTCCTAATGCAGCAAAATGATACCTTTATCGCCATTCAATCAAAGGCTCGCTAAGTCGGCAGAGGGAGATGGGGCTGCAGCAGTAATCGGCGATGTCCCGGGCAACCCCTCGCACCAATCTATCGCGCAGCATCGCCATTATCCACACATGAAAGGCTTCCTCAATTTCACTCCCCATCACCATCAGCCACAACAGATATTTATTGACTGCCTGTTATAGGCAGGACACTTTGCGAGGTGCAGGAAAAGAAAACTGGAAGAGACAGTTCCCAAAGATTTTGAAAGAGGGAAGATCTGTACCTTAGACGTCGGCAATCTGCCTTTGAAATGAGTCATGCACAGAAAGAAGACAAATGCAGAGGCTTTTATAAAAAAATTTTAAAAAGTGGTCCAGGCTGACGTGTGTCATCAGATAGTTCCATGTGCACTTTTTGCCAAAAGCAAGGGAATGATATCATCATTATTATTCACCTGCACGGCAACCAAGTGGATGTGGGAAGACAAAACCTTCTGCGGAACATCTTTGTCTTCTGATGCTCACCCAGCCGTGCTGCCATGGTTGGATCTTAAATGTCCCCCAAAGACCCATATGCTGAAGCTTGGTCCCCAGCCTGTGGCACCATTGGGAGGCAAGGAACCTTTAGGAGGTGGGGCCTAGTGGGAGGAAGTTAGGTCATTGGAGGAATGGCCTTGAAGGGGGTACTTAGACCCACCTCTCATCTCTCTTTTTGCTGTGAGCCCAAACAAACCTTTCCTCCTTTTATACGTTGATTACCTCAGGTATTTTGTGACACAGACAGAAGGCTAACTAACACATGTGCCAATACAAATTGACAAAATAGTTCCATGATCGTGTTCACCATTTGGTCATGATCTTGCAGACACTGAATCTGGGAGTGTTTTGAAGTAGAGAAGGTCTGATAAAAGCTCCTTAGCACCAAAATTAGTTATACAAAGAATAAAAATAAATGCAATGGTGTTGGAGAGGGGAAAAAAACTCTATGAACACAAAACTCTGCTGCCTCTTAATGCATTTGGAAAAATGATGGAAACATTGTCATCATCCTACAAATGTTCACTGAGTCACAGCAGTGAAGTCCTGATCAGTCACTTCCCAAAGTCTCTCTTTGCTAGCATCATTATTATGGCAAGATATCAAAATTTACATGATTTTACTCATTTGTGCAAGAGACAGTGAAGGAAAATTTCTTGGTGTTTTGAATCTTAGAGTTTTATATATCTGACGCATGCCATTTCTATATCAAGTACCTGTGCGCTTGACTTTGTTTAATGTGGGAAAAGTGGGTGTCTATTCCTACTTAGAATGCAGAGCCTGAGAGCCACCAAAAACCAATTTCTTCATTCTAAAAGGCGAAAAGATTGGAGTCCAAACAAGGGCACAGCCAGCACAGGCACAAAATGTGATGCGAGGGGCCGGACTGTCTCATGCAACCCTGCGACCTCACCTGGGTCCCTGGGCGCTGAGCCAGCTGCAAGAGCCCCCTCCACAACCTCTCCCAGGAAGTATTGCTGCACCCAAGCTGGCTTCTCAAGGAACCAGTGGGCCCACCCGTCCTCCCCCTACCCCTCTGCAGAGGGGCCACACAGCCTGGGTATCCAGGCACTGAGTAGCACTGTTCCCAGACAATTCTCAGAAACAGCTGGCACTCAAAGCCAGACTGCCCAGTGCCCAAGCATGCAGATGGCCCTTCCCTGTCATCAGGTGGCCCTTATACCTGTCCCACAAAGAGGCAGACCCCAAGTGGGTAAGGCCCTTCCTTGGGGATGTGAGCCACACTGGTATCCTGAAAGCACCGGGCCCTGGCACACCTCTTTCAGGGATAACAGGGTGGGGAGGCTTCTGTACCTTTTCTTTTTGCTGATGTAGCCTTGTACCTTCCCTTTCTTCACCCCTACCCTCAAAAGAACTCTAGTTCTCAACCTATACCATGTGACACTGTAAAATGTGTACTGAGTCCTGTTGCACAATGGGTGGGTGCCTGTTGTAGTCAGCTTTTTCATCATGTGACCAAAACACCTGACAAGAACAACCTAAAGGAGGAAAGATTTATTTTGCTCACAGCTTCAGAAGTTCAGTCCGTAGTCAGCAGGTGCCAAGACAGAAACATCATGGCAGCAGGGCATGGCAGAAGAAAGCGGCTCAGCTCACGGCAGCCGGGAAGTGGAGAAAGTGAGGAAGGGACCGGGGACAGATGTAGTCCCTAAGGCCATGCCCCCAGTGACCTGCCTCCTCCAGCCACATCCCATCTGTCTACGGTTACCACCCACTAGATCCATTCAAATTGTTAATCCATTAATGGATTTCTCTCTTGGTGAGAGTAGAGTCCTGATTCTATTATTTCACCTCTGAACATTTCTGCATTGCCAACACAGGAGCTTTTCTGGGAGATATTCCATCGCCAAACCATATCAGCACCTAAATGGGATCTCCCTGTGTGGCTGTGGTGACCAAGACAAGACCCTCGTGTCATGCAGAGCCCAGCAGCAGCAGTAGTTATAAAGGAAACCCAGGCCTCAGACTTCCAATCTGCTGCACTATTACAACTTACTTCAAAATACTTCAACATAGATGGTGATCCATGTAAACATATATCACAGTTATACACGTATAGCCTAGAGGAATCACTTAACATTTGAAGCTCCCTAATGGGAAAGACTCACAACAGGGGTAGGTAGTTAGCATCTGAAATGCTCTCATGAAATCCCCAACTCAAGAGGCAGCTGCTGACAAGCATTCCAACCAACTTGATTTCTGATCAACACTACAGCTTTTGTTAATTAGTGTAACGGATGTTGGAAAATATTTTCATTGCCGTAGTGAGTGCAGCTCAAGATGCGTGTGTTGGATAAACACATTTCCAGGCATTCTCACCCAGGTCTAAACAGGGCATGAGAAGCCAACGAACCCAGGCACTTTGCTCTTTGAGGTAGTACCCCCGGCCTTAGGGTTCCATTCGGTGCTTATGGAGGACTGGCACCTTGTCCTAGTCAGAAAGCTAACATTATCTTCTGCTCAGACATCTCTTCATCCATTCAACTATGCAAAATGCTTAAAAAAGAACCCAAGAGGCAGGGAGCCAGGGCACCATGGAGTTGAAATGAGTGGGTTTTATGACCTTTTCTGTGCCTCTCCGCTAATAAATTTTTGTGCATGCAACAGAATTCATTCTGAGGTTTACTTTCACTGGAACAGACTATGAGGTGTAAAGTTTGAGGGGGGGAGCCTATCTCCCTCACCTATCTCTAAATAAATAAGTGACTGATATCAAGCAAAACTAGTGAATGACCTAATGGCTTGAGAAAGTTTGCAGCACCATTCACTGTTCCTTCCAGTAAACCATCCTGTCCCCGTATGTTATCATGCACTATCCTTAATGAGCAGAATCAGGATTCAAAATCACTTTAACAAGCTATAACAAGGGCTTTAGGCATCAAGACAAAATTTCGCAGCGGTAAATGTGAAGTCCCGCAGTCACGGTCACAATAGTCAATTACAAAAGTGTAGGCTGGGAGGAAGGATTGGGTTCGCAGCCGACTTGCATCAGATTCTGTATGTGGTGGTTTAATAGAAGTTTACAGAGTCAACAGTGAGGATGCCCAGGAAAAACTATTAAGTGTTCAGATGACATCTACAGATCAAGGGAAAGAGTAATTTCACAGCATTCTGCCCTGGTCAAACCACATCTGGAATATGGTGATAAGTTCTGGGTTCCATATTTTAAAAGTCATTTTGACAAATGAGATTATATCCAGAGGAGAGTGACCAGGAGGATAAGGAGTCCTAAATTTATAAATCCCATTTAAACAAACAACTCATGTTTGATCCCCAACACCACAAAAACAACAATTTAAAAAAAAAAACTCATGAGATGTATCCTGGAGAAGAGAAAACAAAGGAAAGATACATTTGAAAATCAAATAGCTGGGGGCTCGTTATGAAGAAAATGTTTTGTTGGCTAGGGGGTAACAGAAAACCAAAAAGAAGTGTCCAGCAATGAAAAGTACAGACTATGAGATCATTATTCTCGTATGCAGTAGGTATTGGCATTACCATCATCATCACCATCATAATCATCATCATCAATACCATCGCCATCATCTTCACCATCACAGATGGTGATATTAGGATTTAGACAAGTTAACTAATTCACCCCATATCATGTTGCTCAAAAAAAAGCCACTTCAAACAATACCATCCTATTATTTTCAATTATTAAAAAAGCCACTTCAAACAATAGCATCCTATTATTTCAAAAAGAAGCTCTTTCTCCCTTTGTCCTTGACTGGAGTGGGAGGAAGGTGAGTCGACGGTCCCCCTGTGGGACCCTCTATTGTGGAGGGTCCCATTGTCTCCATTGTGGGAATTGGTAAGATCTTGGGTTTTGATATTAGACAAGCTCTCTAGGGTTCATCCCCAGTCGACTACTCATAGTTATGTGACTTGGGCAAATTACTCGACCCTCCAATCATTATTAGCTCCTCACCTATAAGTTGGGGTTCATGAGAATAAGTTCCTCATGTATACTCCACTTTAAAATTGATCTTCCTGAGACACCTACAAGAGAGGCCTCCTCCCTCAAGACTTTCCTTCTTCTACTTGGCAAAAGAAAAACACCTTTCTCACCCTTGCTGAATCTCACTGTGTTGCATGATCCCTAAATGCAGAAACCTAGGACACCAAATAAAAGATAAATTTTGTGGTTTCTGGTGGGGTTTTTCTGTTTCTTTTTTTTTTTTTTTTTTTTTTGCATTACAAGGGATTGAATCCAGGGGCATTCTACATCCGAGCTACACACCCAGCCCTATTTTTTTATTCTTTATTTTGAAACAGGGTCTCACTAAGTTGCAGAGGGCCTCACTAAGTAGCTGAGGCTGGCCCTGAACCTACGATCCTCCTGTCTCACCTCCCAAGCACTGGGATTTCAAGCATGCACCACCACGCCTGGCTCAAAAGAGCAATTTTGAACCATTGGTTTCCATTGTAAGAAAATAAGTGATTCCATTTCCTTTTTGCAAGTCATGTGATTGTTCCATTCTTTGATTGGAGAAGAATTTAGTCAAGTTTTTAACGGATGGGCTGCCAACAGTAATTTTCATGATAGATCATGATGCAATTTTAAGCTTAAAAAGTTAGAAGGTTATCCAGGCATGGTGGTGCATGCCTGTAAGTGCTTGGGAGACTGAGACGGGAGGATTATAGGTTCAAGGACAGCCTCAGTGAGACTCTCAGCATCCTAGCAAAACCCTGTTTCAAAACAAAAACATAAAAAGGGCTGGGGTGTAGCTCAGAGGTAGAATGCCCCCAGTTTCAATCCCCAGTACCACAAAAAAAAAGTTAGAAGAAAGTTAAGGAATTAAATAACAAGTAGAATAAATCTCCTTCCTCCCACTTATTTATGTGAACAAAGTTATTCAGTGCTTACATCTATAAAAATAATAAATAAGACCAAAATATAGACAGAATTGTCTCACTCAGGCAATAAGCAATATTTGCCCATGGGCGCTTGACCTAACACATCAGTCCCATTCATCTCATGAAAAGATGCATTTCCATTTCTTAAATTATTTATCAAAACTTATATAAGTTGTTTTGATTGATAGCGTATTAATAATAATTGCCAAAATAACTCAATCCAAAAGAAATGTGTTCAGCTTTCAGAGATTTATGATCACAGGAAATGAAATTTAATTTCACAAACATGTTTGCATTGCTGCAAAGTATGAGAGGGTGATCAATAAAACACTTTCAAAGGCAAAATATTACATCAGAATGAAATTATTCAGGAGGTACAGGAATTATTCAGTGGTACAGGAAAATGAGTTCAAAGAGAAAAATGATGTCAAGTTTCAAACTTTTAAAGAGTCACATATGCATGTTTTTAATGAGCGGTGGTAGGGATGTGTGTTAGTCAGCTTTTTGTTGCTGTGAAAAAATACCTGAAAAAACAACTTAGAAGAGGAAAGGTTCCTTTTGGCTCATGGTTTCAGAGGTTCAGCCCATGGTCAGCTGGCTCCATTGCCCTGGGCCTGAGAGGAGGCAGAACATCACGGCGGAGGGCGTGGCAGAGGAGAGCTGCTCAACTCATGACAGCCGGGAAGCAGCGAGAGAGGGGAAGGTTCCAGGGAAAAGATGTAGCCTTCCAAGGAATTCCCCCAGTGACCTGCTTCCACCCACAAAACTCAGCTGCCTAGAGTTTCCACCACCTCCCCCTAATGTGATCCGACTATGAATCTATCACTGGATGAATCCATGGATGGGGTCAGATCCCCTGTGATCCGGGCACTTCCCCAAGCCCCACCTCTGAACTCTGCTGCATCAGGTACCAAGCCTTGAGCATGTGTTGACCAATGCTCAACACATGAGCGTTTGGGGATCATTCCAGACCCAAACCAGAATGTTATGAAATCACTAGAGTATTCAGATAAGCCAGGCACGGTGGCACATGCCTGTAAACCCTGTACTTGGGAGGCTGAGACAGGAGGATCACAGGTTCGAGGCCAGCCTCAGCAATTTAGACAGACCCTCATCAACTTAGTGAGACCCTGTTTCAAAATAAAAAATAAAAAAGTACTGGGGGTGTAGCTTAGAGGTAGAATGTCCCTGGGTTCAATCCCCAGTACCACAAAAATAAATAAATAAATAAACAAATAAATAAATAAATTTTTAAAACATACAAAAACCAAAGAGACTATCTACAAATCAGCATAATTGATTCTGCTGCTCTCTTCCTTTCTGCCCATTTTATGTGAGAAACATAATTCCTATCAGTAAAAAGGAGGGTCTGGGAGACTTCAGATTCCAGCAAGATGGGGACCAAAATAACCTAGAAATTCCTAGAAATGCTGGAAAAATATAACAACAACAACAATAAAAATTTAACTGTATAACTACTTGAGCTCATAAGAAAAAATAAGAGGGAATTCCCAATTGCCAGGAACCAAGTAGGAAAGGAAATCAGGATTAGAGCTGATCCAGGGCAGTTCATCCGCCCCCATTAAATCTTAGCTGTTAATCTCAGTACCCAGGAACTTTCTCTACCCAAGTGCAGGAAACGAGACTTCATAAAGTGAGGAGTTGCTGCTAAGATCCCTATAGAAGGGCAGAACTCTCAAAGAGACATGACCTCTATAATAAAATGAATTAGAAAAATTCATTTGCTAGTACAAGAAAACTGTAAGGAAATTTACCTGCCCTTTCCTGGTTTCTTGAAGAAGTCTCCCCTAAGAATTTTATCTTTCTTTTTTTTTCTTTTTGCGGTACTGGGGATTGGACCCAGGGGCATTCTACCTCCGAGCTACACCCCAAGCCCTATTTTTTATTCTTTATTTTGAAACAGGGTCTTACTAAATTGTGGAGGGCCTCATTAAGTAGCTGAGGCTGGCTGCGAACCCGAATCCTCCAGTCTCAGCCTCCCAAGTACTGGGATTACAAGCGTGCGCCACCACGCCCGGCTTCCCCTAAGAATTTTAGATAGCAGGTCTATGACTCACAAGAGAGTCTGGGGTTTGGAATTATACCACCTGTGAATCTGGGAGCCACAAGTAAAGAAATTAACATAAAATTGTTTCTATAGCAAGAAAGGAAGCCAGGAACAATGGTGCACACCTGTAATCCCAGTACTTGGGAGACTGAGACAGGAGGATCGCAGGTTGAAGGCTAGCTTCAGCAACTTAGCAAGACCCTCAGCAACTTAGCAAGATCCTGTTTCAAAATAAAAAGGGCTGGAGGTGGAGCTCAGAGGTAGAATGACCCTGAGTTCAATCCCCAGTACCAAAACAAACCAAAAAAAAATTGCTAGAAAGGATAGGAAGGGTAGGAAGCCAGGAAGAACGAACTACCCTGAAGGAACATGTGCATAACCCCCCTGGATAAACCGTGCTGAAAATGAAAGTTCACCATCTAAAATCACAGGAAACATCCACCATGAGCAAAAGTCAGCAGACAAAACAAACAAGAATATTAGAACACAAAAATTTTTGATGCAGGAAAAATTGATAGAGACCATAAAATAAGAATATTTAAAATAATCAGACACAAAAGAAATAGAAGTAGGAATAAGACACACCATGAAAAAAGAATGAGCTGTTTGGGGAAAAATTCCCAAGGAAACTCCAGCCCAGCTCATGGGAAATGCTTTTGTGCAGCCTCTGTCTTGGAACTCCCAGGACCTGCAGCTGAACCTCTAGAAGGTCTAGAGGATCTGCAGCCTGGGAGTGGAAAGCTGGGTGGCTGCAAGCCTGTGGGTACTGTGTCTACCGGTCCATCAAAAGGCTGTCCCCAGGGGAACATTGTCATCCTGCACGTGGGAGCAAAGCCCAGGTCAGTCAAAGGACCCTCCAGCAGTCCCTTCTGAGAGCTATCTTGATTGTCTGCAAAGTCAATAGGAAAATCAGCCGGGGCTGTTTGCCTCGTTTTTTAAGATCAGTCACAAGGCAGGATTTGTTTTCAGCAGAGAGCACACAGCACTGAGCCAGCAAGACACCAAAGCTCCGGAAACTCCTGCCACGAAGTCTGCAGAGAAAAGTTATAGACTCTCCAGGTGGTCACACAGGAAGGCATGTTGGAGATCTTCTTAAACCTGTGTTCTCTAAGAAAGGAAACAGAGGCCCAGAAAGGAGAAGCAACTCAGGCTCTGCCCCAAGTTTGTGGAAGAGATGGGGCGCAGAGGCTGAGAGCAAGCTTGTGAGGATGCCCATTCCCCCTTTCTGCTTTCTCCCCTTGCTGGAGCCCCTCCTCTTCCAGCGGTGCAGCCACTCAGGAGGCCCGTGGGATGAGATGGGCAGGAGGCAAGAGGGTTTCCCCTGTTAATCAACATAATCACCTCGCACGGTAGGAGACTTTACATGAGAATTTTATTTTTGCATGTTTTTCAAATATCCTCCTATCTACAAGGGAAAAGCCGATATATTTGGCTGATAAGACTTTCCTTCGAATTGCATTTTAGTAAAAGAATTCATCTCTAGTAGTAAAACTGTAAGCAAGTACATCCCAGGACAGGAAGAGACAGGGGAAAGGTATGAGCATCCCCTCCAGACCTCTGACCACATTTAGAGCATCCCATCTAGCTTCTCTGTGAACTAGCTCTAGTAAAAGAACCCAACAGGGAGGGCTGGAAAGGGAAGAAAAGAGACAACCAACGCTTAAAGAGCCTGCGGCAAGCCCACACGGGATCTGGAAAAGAACAAGGCTCGTTTGTGCTCTGAACGTGACTCAGAGCCACCTAGAACAGGTGCTTCCCTGCCTGGCGCCTCCTCTTCTCCTGTCCTGCCAATCATTCACTTGCCCAGGGCCCTTCAAAACCTCTCCTGCCTGGACCATGGGCCTGCTGGCTTCTGTGTGAGGGGCAGTACCTCTCCTCTGAGGACACTTCTGTGTGGGCTCACTAATCAGATGTTTAAACACGCCATGCAGTATTGCAAACAAGATGCTAAGGCTTGGACCCGGCATGTTAGGGCACACCTGGAATCCCAGCAACCTGGGAGGCTGAGGCAGGTGGATCGAAAATTCAAGGCCAGTCTGGGCAACTTAGCGAGACCCTGTCTCAAAATAAAATACAAAAAGGAGCTGGGGATGTAGCATAGCAGTAGAGCCTCCCCTTGGGATCAATCCCTAGTACTGAAAAAAAAAAAGATGCTAAGGCTTGTCCCTGGGGACTCTGGCGCCAGTGAGTTGGCCTTCCCACTTGTGATGCAGAGGGAACCCCACCCGGTGCCAATGACCTGGGGCTCCAGAGGGCCCTGCACTGAACCCAAGGGTCATCTGGCCCAAAATTAAATGTGAAGGACAAGGATGTGGGGCTGAAGGGCAGCCAGTCCCCTAGCTGGAAAGGACGTAGCTCTGTGGTTGGAAGCCTGGCACTGGCATCAGGGAGACCTGGGTCCTGGCTCTGCCCCTTCCTGCTCATGGAACCTCAGGTAAATGACTCGGCCACTCCAAGCCACTTATAAGAGAAGACAATAACAATTACCCCAAGGGGTTCCTGTGAGGAGTAAATGGGACAGTGCACGGTGTCCACGCATGGTAGATACCTGATAAATGTTACTCCCCTTCGCTCTCCCTCCTCCCCGCAGGCCAGGTACCTGAGAAAATTTAAAGAATGAAAAATGATGCTGCAGAGGAAAGTTAAGTGTGAAGAGGAAACTGGACACCCAGGAAGATTGGGCCAAGCAGATCAAAGAAGGACCAGCAGTGAGGCTGCACGAAACGCGAGGTCTTTTCTCCGAGGTAGTGCAGGGTCTCAGAGTTCCAGGGACCCCCTGCTCCCCTTCTCCTCAAACCTTTATCGCACCCACGTGTGGTTGTCTCTATCTTTCTGCAAACAGAGCTACATAGGTGTTGAGACCAATATCAGCCATGGAGGAAGCTCCTGGCTCCACCCCTGCTAGGGAAGCCCTGGCCTTTGACCAAGGTCCCTGCCTGCATCCTGAGCCCTGGTTGCACAGGCCCTTGGTCTGGGCCCTGGTCCTTTTGTTCTATGGAGTCCAAGACCAGGTTCTGGGCAGCTGTCTTGGCTGATCTGGCCTCGCCCCTCTTTTACTGGAGCTGTGCGTTGCTCAGGTCTCCCTGTCTCACTGACCCTCCCTGTTTGACTTCAGACCTGCCTGATTTCCAGGCTTCATCTGTCTGCCTGGACTCTCCCTCCTGGTTCTTCCTAAATGGATCTACCTAATGCCTGCTGAGCCCTGCGATAGCAAGTGACAACCCACAGACCAATCAGAGTCCAACAGTGGCCGCTGCAGGGTAGAGGAGGTAAGGGGACAGTCAAGACACAGCTCAGAGCTCTCTCTGTTGTATCACATGTTTAGGACAAAGAGTACGAGACCAGATTCAGTTAAGGCGGGAAGCATTTATTACCGCGGAGCTACCACGCTCCAGCAGGTCAAAATGGCAGCCTCTTGTACAGTTCACTGTTTCCTTTTTATAGAGAGCAGAAGCAGAGCAAGGGGGAAGGTCTAGGGCGTGGGCTGAGCTTATAGGCGGGAACCAATGGGCCTTGTCCAGGGGCGGGAACCAGTTTCACGCACTTTGTTGGCCAAAGATCAGGAGGTCATTAGCATAGCCCAAAAAAGGCAGGAGATCCTTAGTATTAGGGTAGAAAACGAGGCTAAAAAATTACTTTTAGGGCATGTTATCACATCTCTTGTAAGGAACATGATGGGCTGAAACAAGGACTCAGCATCACAATTTGGCAATACCAAGTAAAACCAAAGACCTGCACACCCCATCACCCAGAAGATCCACTGTATCTGTCAGGGCAGACTAGGAGAGTTGGACTACAGTTAGAAATAGCTCATGAGCTGGGCGTGGTGGCACACACCTGTAATCCCAGTATTTGGGAGGCTGAGACAGGAGGATCATAGCATGCTCAGCACACACCCAACCACTGGACTACTCCAACAGCCCCAGGAGGGTGAGTTTTATGTGTTAACTTGGCTGGACCACGGTAACCAAATATGTTATTAAACATTATTTTACTATAATCCCAATACTTGGAGGCCGAGACAGGAGGATTACAGGTTCTAAGCCAACCTCAGCAATTCAGCAAGGCTTTCAGCAACTTATCAAGAACCTGTTTCCAAATAAAAATAAAATAGGGTTAGGGTATAGTTCAGAGGTAGAATGTCCATGGGTTTAATCTCCAGCAACACACACACACACACACACACACAATTGTTCTAGATGTTCTTATAAAGGATTTTTATATGAGATTAGCATTTAAATCATGGGGCTTTGAATAAAGCACACCAGCCTCTGTAATGTGGGCAGGCCTCATCCAATCAGATGAAGGCCTGAATAGAACAAAGACTGACCTGCCCCAACTAAGAGGGAATTCTGCCAGCAGACTGCCCTTGGCCTTGAACTGCAAAGGTCAGCCACGAGCCTGCTGGCCGATCCTGCAGATTTTGAATTCACAAGCTTCTACGATTGCACAAGCCAATTCTATAGATAGATGATAAATAGATAGGTAGGTAGAAGATAGACAGATAGATGATAGATAGATAGATAGATAGATGATAGATAGATAGATGATAGATAGATAGATGATAGATAATGATAGGTAGATGATAGATAGATGATAGATGGATGATAGATAGGTGATGGATGATAGATAGATTATTGATAGATAGATGATAGATAGATGATAGATAGATAGATGATAGATAGATAGATAAATACATGATAGATAGATAGATAGATAGATAGATAGATGATAGATGGATAATAGATAGATAATAGATAGACAGATGGATGATAGGTAGATGATATAGATGATAGATGATAGATATAGATAGATGATAGATAGATAGATAGATAGATTGATGGATGGATGGATATACACACACACTGTGTTTTTTCTGTCTCTCTGGAGAACCCCAAGTAATATAAGAACTTAACTACAGATGGTAAAGATGGAGCAAGAAGAGTTTCAAGTTTTCTTTCTCTTTCTCTTTTTCTGTTAAAATCTGCACAGGCAGTTCCTGCCTTTCGGCACCGAGCATTTTATCCCTGGTCAGGTTGTGTTGCTCTTGGCCAATGACTGCTTTGAGACAAATGCATTCCTGGAAACCACATTGTAAATGCAATTGTCATAAAACAAATCGGGCTTTCCCTTGGAAACAATGATTGGCTGAGTGATAACAGTGGGGATGATGCCCTGCAGCTGCACAGAACTTTGAGTTCAAAAAAGGCTTCCACACACACTGTTGCATTTAGTCCTGGGAGGTGGGCAGTATGTTTTCTTCTTTGTGCAGAAGGAGAAATTGAGGCTCAGAGAGCACTTTGCTAGGGCCACATGGCTCATAAGGGACTGAGCCAGGACTTGCTCCTTAACCACACAAGGTCTCAGCTTCAATCAAATCATACACGTGAGGAAAAGTGCAGCCAAACACAGAATTCCAGGCCCTTGTGATTGTTCAAGAATTAGAAAACTTTGTTCTTAAGTCACATAAAATAGGCAAGTGAGCATATTGATTACTCAGGAGACCCTTAACTATAAAGCAGCCACAAAGTGCATAAAAAAGCAGCTCTACCCACCACAAGGCTACGTACCCGAAACTCTCGCCCTCTCCACCATCCATCCTAAACACGTAATGAGCGGTCATTAATTCCACTGAATGAAACGCAATGCAGCACAGGGACACCCTGCATCCCCAAACATTCCTAGCTCCTTCTTTAATGCTCTTTGTGTTCCTTTGATTTTCTGAAAAACAAAATTAAAGCCAGCCATGGTGGTGCATGCCTTTAATCCCAATAATCCCATGCCTGTAATCCTCTTGGAAGGCTGAGACACAGGTTCAAGGACAGCCTCAGCAAGTATAAGACTCTCAACAACCTAGCAAGACCCTGTTTCAAAATAAAAATAAAAAAGGGCTGGGGATGTAGCTGAGAGGTAAAATCCTTCTGAGTTCAATCCCCAATACCACGCACACAAAAAAATTTTAATTAATAAACGGGGTCACTGTGTCTATCTGGTTTGGGGGCAGGAACAAGCAGGGTAGATAGACTTCCTTAAAGAAAGACCAGGCTAGGTGTTGTGGCACAAGCCTATAATCCCAGTACTCGGGAGACTGAGACAGGAGGAGCTCAGGTTTGAGGACAACCTCAGAAAAGTAGTGAAACTCTGAGCAACCCAGTGAGACGCTGTTACAAAATAAAAAAAAAAGGCTGGGGGTGTAGCTCAAAAGTGGAACACCTTGGGTTCAATCCCCAGTACTGAAAAAAAAGGAAGAAAGTCTGGGCTGCAGGCACCATGGAGTAGAGTCAGGGAAGATGTGGGTGGTGGGGCTGAGACCCCAGTGACGAGTCAGGTGGACCCCTTCCACCTGGGGCGGGGCTGCTTCCTGAAGGAGCTTTCAATCCTGCTGGGAGACCTGGCTGAGGTCTTCATCCACTCTGCCCTGTCTCCACAAGGCTGCTTTGCCGCCTCTAGGACCTGCCTGGCTTCCTCCTCTGTCACACACCTCCATTCCCCTTGTCACCTCTTCAGATGCAGCCAGGGCCCAAGCTCTGGAGGTGAGGGGGGTCCTGTTCCTGGTGGACAGAAAATAAAAGAGGCCTTTGGGGACACAGTATGGGGTCCCATTGCCATCTGTGGCTCCCTGCTTTGTGCCCCCACCACCTCCCACTGTAGGCTTCACTCTGCCCCCATGTAGAGGAAATGGCTGTGGTCACCAGCTCATTCCTGGGGCTCCCAGAGACTGGGCCCTCCCTGCCTACCTGAGCCTGCGGTGCCCTTGGCTAGCATGCGGCTTCCTCCAGGCACCAACTCATCAGTGTTCTTGCTCCTGGGCCACCCTGGCTCGCTGCCCCCCAGCTCTAAGTGCGCATGGGTGATGATGACCCATCCGCACCCCTGGGTCCACAGGGCTCACCCACTCCCAGCTCCCTGTGACATCGAAGGGTGGAACATTGTCCCAGGAACCAGGGAAGGTACCTTCTGCCCCACACATCATTCTCTAAGGACCCAAAAGACGTGGGCAGTGACTCAGGATTTCAGCAAGAGGGGAAGGGAAGGGATTCCAGTGGCCAGAGCTACAGAGTCCTAAAGAGTATCCGCACAAAGGTTGGATTTTAACCACCAGCCCCCACCCAGGTTCAAGGGCACGAGGAACAGAGCAGACCGGTCTCTCAAGCAGCCTCAGATTTTTATCCTTAAGGTCGACAGAATCCCATGGATTTGTGTGATTTCCCTCAGCCCCTGGACTGTGCAGATTCACTGCAGCCGGTCTGGGATTGGTCTAATCTGTGCTTCTGAGATCAGAAACATGTGTGCACAGGCCAGACCTGAAGGTAAGACATGAAGCACAGACTACTCATGTTGCTTTGAGACAGCATCCCTGAGGAGTCCCGGGGCTCCTTGTACCAGCATGTCAGCATTGTACGTGGGCAGCAATGAGATTAATGGTTTGCATCTGGCCTCTGGTATATGTTCAAAATTAGCAGATCTGTAAGGAAATAAAACCCTAGGTCAGTGTTTCTCAAAGTGTGCTGAAAGGAACCCTTACACAATTTAGCATTAAGAAAAGCCCCAAGCCAGGCGTGGTGATGCACACCTGTAATCCTGGTAATTGGGAGGCTGAGACAGGAGGATCACAGGTTCGTGGCCAGCCTCAGCAATTTAGTGAGGCCCTCCACAACTTAGTGAGATCCTGTTTCAAAATAAAAGAATAAAATAGGGCTGGGGGTGTAGCTCAGAGATAGAATGCTCCTGGGTTCCATCCTCAGTATCACAAAAAAAAAAAGAAAAACCCCAGCCTCCACTAGACCCCTGACTGAGAATCTCTGGTGGCCCAAGCAACCAGCCCCAGATGATGCTTCATCCATGCTAAAGCCACAGCTCATGGTGCACACAGGAATCATCAACCCAGAGTGATTAAGAAAAAACCACCCCAGAGTATAAACTAACCAGTCCAGGGGCAGCCTGGGTCTGTAGATTTTTATACCCCCTAGGGGATTCACTGTGCAGGCAAGATGAACTCACTGCACGAAAGCCTTAGACTTAAACATCCTCTCTCTCAAGAATAGTAACCAACCTGTCAGTTCAACTAGTGCTTCCCCAGTTTCAAAACTGGAACTTCGTCTCAGGAAACCCCTCAGTCCTGGGAAAACCAGGACTGTAGGTCACCCACGTACAGAATGACAGCTACATGCTATTAAAGATCAACAAGAGCCGGGCGTGGTGGTGCACGCCTGTAATCCCAGTACTTGGGAGATGGAGACCAGAGGATCCGGGTTCACGGCCAGCCTCAGCTACTTAGTGGGGCCCTCCACAACTTCGTGAGACCTGGTTTCAAAATAAAATATAAAAAATAGGGCCGGGGGTGTAGCTCGGAGGTAAAACACCCCTGGGTTCAATCCCCAGTACCACAAAAAAAAAAAAAAAGATCAACAAGAGCCAGGCGTGGTGGCGCACACCTGTAATCCCAGTACTTGGGAGGCTGAGACAAGAGGAACGCAGGTTCAAGGACAGCCTCAGCAAGTAGTGACACTTTCATCAACCTAGCGAGACGCTGTTTCCAAATTTAAAAAAAAATAGGGTTGGGGGTACAGTTCTGAGGTAGAATACTCCTGGGTTTAATTCCCAATACCACAAAAAAATTAAAAATAAAAATAAATAAAAGATCAACAAGGCACAGATGTGCTGTGTTAGGAACAAAGCAAAGGACAGAGCTTAATGGCTCCCAGGTGGGACACCCCCTCGCCACCCTCCCACGCTGGCTTTCCAGTTGCTCCCACGCAGAGGGCTCACAGGGACTCTCGTTCTGCTGCAGGGTGGTGGCTGCCCCGTAGCTCTAGTCCTGATTTCCTGATAACTCAGAAAGCATTTCCATGTTGGCCCAAAGTTTCTGTTTCCTGTTCCCTCCCACACTATTTTTAGGTCCAGCAGACATTTCCTGCTTCGGCCTGTCCCACCCACCTCGTGTCTCTCCCAGCCTCTGACATCACGGTGCATTAGGGGCAGGCCAGAAGTACTGATCACTCGGGTTGGGGACTCTGATGTCCAGGGGAGCAGCTTAGCACCCACATACCCCAGGCTAAGTGGTCGTTTTTGTTTACTTTGTGAACTTTAAAATAGTATGTTCCCATGTCCTTAGGCCTGGTGGTACCAAGCTTCTGTGTCTTCATACATCAACTAGCTCTGCAGCCTTAAAGGCAGGTACATCCTTAGCCGGGCGTGGTGGTACACGCCTGTAATCCCAGTATTTGGGAGGCTGAGACAGGAGGATCACAGATTCGAGGACAGCCTCAGCAAGTAGCAAGACTCTCATCAACTTAGCGAGACCCTGTTTCAAAATAAAAATAAATAAATAAAATAGGACTGGAGGTGTAGCTCAGAGGTAGAATGTCCCTGGGTTCAATCCCCAGTACCATAAAAATTAAAAAAAAATTTAAAACTTACAGCAGAAGCCAGGCCTGGCGGTGCACACCTGTAATGCCAGTACTTAGGAGGCTGAGACAGGAGGATCACATGTTCAAAACCAACCTCAAAAACTTAGCAAGGCTGAGAGTGGTGGCTCATGCCTATAATCCCAGTACTTGGGAGGCTGAGACAGGAGGATCACAGGTTTGAGGACAGCCTCAGCAAGTAGTGAGACTCTCATCAACCTAGCAAGACCCTGTTTTCAAATAAGAAATAAATAGGTCTAGGGATGTAACTCAAAGGTAGAATGCCTCTGGGTTCAATTCCCAGTACCACAAAAAAAAAAAAAAAAACAGCGAGGCCCTCAGCAACTTAGTGAGACCCTGTTTCCAAATAGAAAATGAAATAGGGCCGGGCGTGTAACTTGGAGGTAGAATGCTCCTGGGTTTTGTGTATGTGTGTGTGAGAGAGAAAGATCTCCAGCATCACCAAAAAAAAAAAAAAAAAAAAATTCTTACAACAATCTTAGAATCTCTGCTTCCTGGATGAGGAACCTGAAGCTCAGAGAAATGAACAACTTACCCCTATCAGGGCCAGAGATATAATTAAGTGATATATTAATATATAATTACCTAGTATGCATGAGGTCCTGGGTTGGAGCCCTATGGTCTGCGTGGCAGCTACTGACACCGGGTGACAGCCCACAGCAGCCAGACTGCACACAGCACCTGCAGAGATGGAGCCTCCTGGTCCCAGACCAATCAGCAGAGGCACCTGACTGCTCCAAGAGCAACACTCCCTTGTGAAGCCACCAGCCTGTCACCGTTCAATCCTTTGCCTTGCTTCCGCTTTCCTGTCCCAGTCTTCTTCTAGAAAAGGACTACAAACCTGACCTTCCAAGAGCTTCCTAGGAATCTGATTCTGGGTCCAGCCCAGACCTGTCACATTAACATCTCAGAGAGCATCAGGACACAAATGAACCAGATAAGACCTGTTTGTGAAGCCCTGAGCCACTCAGGGTTAAATGCTCCCATGCCAGAACCACTTGGGGACCATGAGTTCAGCTGAGACCCCCGCTGCTGCAGCCCTGCGGCAGCCTTTATCCTGAAATGGCTTCAGTGTGTGCAGGGGAGGGGGGGGTTAGTCACCTTTTTGTCCCCAGTGTGGAGCACAGGGTGCACGTGTGAGCATTGGGTAAATCTCGTTGCATCAGTAACCAAGTGTACAAATGCGTGACTGGATCATCGCAAGAGCAGGACAGTCACCAACCCACTGGGCTGTGTCTGGAGGGCCAGGACCAGCTCTTTGGGGAGGAGGGACCAGTAGTTAAAACCAGAAGGACACCTGTGCAGCACACCCGAGATCAGTCACAGTGTTTGCCTTAATTATTTGGTAAAAACACATAACGCAGTTTCGTTAGTCTTCAAGAATCCCTTTGTTCATTTTTAAAATACTTATTAGGCCGGGCGTGGTGGCGCATGCTTGTAATCCAGTAATTGGGAGGCGGAGACCGGAGGATCCGGGTTCGCGGCCAGCCTCAGCTACTTAGTGAGGCCCTCTGCAACTTCGTGAGACCTGGTTTCAAAATAAAGTATAAAAAATAGGGCCCGGGGTGTAGCTCAGAGGTAGAACACCCCTGGGTTCCATTCCCGGCACCAAAAAATAAAATAAAATAAAATACTTATTAGAAAAAAGAAAGTTGTTGTATGTTGTGTGGAAAACATACCTGGCCTTGGACAACCCACCTGTCACCCCATCGCTGCTCCCAGGCTCTGGCGGAGATGGAACCTGCTGGGATGCTGGAGGGACTGTGACATCAGGGGCCACCTGACTGGGGATGGGTGGCACCTTCACAAGGGGCCCGTGAGCTTCCAAGTCCTTTCAGGGCCCTCTCCTCATCTGTGTCACCCTCACAGTCACCCTGGGAGGTCGACGGCTTGGGAGTTATCGCTCCAGTTTATGCCCAAGAAGTTTGGGGAAACTTGCCTCTTGGTGCAGACGTGGAGAAGGAGGGGGAGAAGATGGAGATGAGAGGCCAAGGGGAGCAGGGACAGGAAGAGGACAGGAGAGGACAGGGGCTGGCTCCTGGGAGATGTGCCCAGGCCACAGCTCTGAGGAGAAACGCCCAGGCACCCTGCCACTCGTGGCCACCAGGTGGCGGGCCCAGGCCGCCTGACCTGACTACGGCGTTCAGAGCAGCTGACTAAGGGGCAGCCTGTGGCCGGGCCTCACGGAAAGGGCGGGACGGACAGAGAAGGACGCCCCACAACACACAGGCCACAGCCCACACACAGACCTAACATGACACACAGCATAGCACACAACACACACACCACAGCACACAACACACATCACACATACACCACAACACAGTACACTTCAACACATATCAACACACATATCACAACATGCACACAACATACACAGACCCAACATCACACGCAACACAAGACACTGTGCACAGCATCACAACATAACACTAAAACACACACCATACCACACACTAAAGCACACACAACACACACTGCATAAACCACAACAAACACACCACAGCACACAGCAAGCATCACACATACACCACAACACAATACACTTCAACACATATCAACACACATCACAACACGCACACAACATACACAGACCCAACATCACACGCAACACAGGACACTGCACAGCATCACAACATAACATTAAAACACACACCATACCACACACTAAAGCACACACAACACACACTGCATAAACCACAACACACACACCACAGCACACAACACACATCACACATACACCACAACACAGTACACTTCAACACATATCAACACACATATCACAATATGCACACAACATACACAGACCCAACATCACACACAACACAGGACACTGTGCACAGCATCACAACATAACACTAAAACACACACCCCATAACACACACTAAGCACACACAACATAACACACACACAACATAAACCACAACACACGCACCACAGCTCACAAACAACATACACATACCCAACATCACATACAACACACACTACACACCAGGCGCTCTACTTGCACCTGTGCAGGCTGCTCACGCCCTGCACCACTTTGGGCCCACGCCTCCCCTTTCCAGGGCATCTGTCTTTCACCTCCCCCCCTTTCCTCCTGGGCATCTGCAAATTCCAAACTTCTCTTCGTCGTCATTCCCCACACACTCCTGCCCCAGGCCCTTGTCTCCCACGTCCCTCTCCCCACATATCACCCTTTCCTGCCTCCACCGTCCACTCCTCAGACAGAAAATTAAACCTCCCACTAGCGGAGCATTTTCTGCTTCGTCAAGTGCTTTCTCCCCTTTGACTGTCTCAACAATCCTGCAGACAAATATTATTAATGCTTTTCAGAAGGAGGAGCAGAGGCCCGGGGCTTAGAGGCCAGGACAAGAGGCGGAGGCTGACCCTGCAGACCCCAGGGCACTCTGGCCCCTGTGTCCCCCCCAAACAGCTCACGCCCTGCATTCCATTCCAGCCCCTCTCCTGACACACTTGCCACCTGCCCTCCAGCCCCACACCTGTGGCTGGGGACCCCTGATGAGAGGAGAGGGACAGGTGAGGAATCCCAGAGGGAATTCCCGGAGGAGGGCAGAAAGCCAGGGCTCAGGAGGTTTGACAGACAGGCAAAGGGGCCACTGGCCACTCAGATGAGGTGGGTCCAGGGAGGCTCAGCCCTGAGCCCCTGCAGGGTGAGCCCACTTCCAGGCAGCTCTCAGATCTTAGGGCTGGGGACAGCTACTCCTGGCCATGAACAGGCCTCTCTGAGGCTCAGCCTCCACCCAGGGCCGGACTAGGTGCCCAGAGCACAAATGTAACCACCGCAGGGCACTGCCTCCCAGGGTGAAGCTGCACCCAGCCCAGACAACTCGCTCTCCCACCCCTGCTGCCCAGCCCCACAGCTGCCTTCCTCCTGCCCAAGCCTCCTCCCCTCCCACTGCCGACCTCCTTCCCCAGGAGCCTAAGACCTGTTTCCTCATCTCAGAAATGGGTCTGGAAGCCCTGAACAGTCAATGTGATGACCATGCAAGATAACCCAGAAGTTCCCAAACCTTTTTTATTTTTATTTTTATTTTATGATACTAGGGATTGAACCCAGGGGTATTCTACCTCTGAACTACACCCCCAGCCCATTTTTTTTTTGTGTGTGTGGTACTGGGGATTGAACCCAGGGGCATTCTACCTCTGAGCTATACCCCCAGCCCTATTTTTTATTCTTTATTTTGAAACTAAGTTGCTGACAGCCTCACTAAGTTGCTGAGGCTGGCCTTGAATCTGCAATCCTCCGGTCTCAGCCTCCCAAGTACTGGGATTACAAACATGCACCACCACACCCAGCTCTGATTTTATTTCTTATTTGGAAACAGGGTCTCACTAAGTTGCCGAGGCTGGCTTCGAACCTGTGATCCTCTGTCTCAGCCTCCCAAGAAGTACTGGGATTACAAACATGCACCACCACGCCCAGCTTCCAAACCTTTTTTAGCTGCAAAATTTGTTGTTGGTTCTCATTTATTATGTTTGCTTTTGAAATGCTTTTCAAAACAGTACAGGTTAGGGGCTGGGGGTGTAGCTCAGTGTTTGAGTGCACATCTAGCATGCGTGAGGCCCTGGGTTCAATCCCCAGTACTGCAAAAAAAAAAAAAAATGCAGTACAGGTTCCTAGCTAAGTCCTTTGCTCAGAAGCAATAAACATGGCAGGAATGAGGGGTTCTCGGGGAGCCTGGGAAGAGGGAAACAGACCTTACTCTGAGGGCTTGAAAGTGTGAAAGGTTCCTAAGACCCCTACTCAGCATCCAAGATGGTAAAGCAGTCCTCCGCATGCAGCGCACACACAGTAATGGCCGGTGGGCTCAGACCCAGAATCCAAGCTGAATGCTCCAGAGATCGATGAATGGATAAAGAGAAATGCGATAGTCACACACAATGGAATATTATTCAGCCTTACAAAGGAAGGAAACTGTGGCACATGTACAACATGGACGAACCTTGAGGACATTATGCTAAGTGAAGCAAGTTGTCACAAAAGGAAAAAATACTGTGTAAGCCCACTTAGCCGAGATAGCCAAGGTAGTCAAACTCGCGGTAACAGGAAGTAGAATGGTGTTTGCCAAGGGCTAGGGGTTGGGGGGTCTAAGGAGTTGTTTTATGGGGTCAAAGTTTTAGTTTTGCAAGATGGAAAGTTCTGGGGATCTGCCACACAGCCGTGTGAGTATACTTGACACTTCTGAACCACACACTTAAAGATGGTGAGGACAAAGCCGGGCGTGGTGGCACACACCTGTAATCTAGTACTGGGGAGGCTGAGACAGGAGGATTGCTGGTTTGAGGACAATCTCAGCAAAGCAGCTAGACTAGTGAGACTGTGAGAATATAATTGTATCTTTTCTGTCAAAGGAGGTAGTTTCACTTAAACGGCCATTTTGTAACCTGGTAGGAACTTACATCCCTTTCCCAAATTAACATCTCTTAAAAGATTACAGGTGTCCACCCTCCCCCATCTTCCCCTGTAGCTGACCGGGAAGACTGTGAAGCTGCAACTTCGACCAATAGGAGTTCAGCGCAGGAGGAGCCTTGCATTAGGGATATAAGACCCACTGGGTTCTTTGTGAAGCGTGCTCTCTCTCATATTTGGGAGCACCCTTTTTTGCAAAAAAGTAAAATCGCCTTGCCAAGCAATTTTCGAACACGTGCCATTTCTTTAGACGCCGTAAAAAGTTGTTTCTAACAAGACCCTGTTTCAAAACGAAAAAATAAAAAAGGGGTATAGCTCAGAGGTAGAATGCCCTGAGTTCAATCTCCAGTACCCCCCAAAAAAGATGGTGAGGATGATAAATTTGATGTTGCTTGGGTTTTATCACAATTAAAAATAAATTCATAATTCCTGAATGAATCCGAGGTAGTGGTGGACTGAGAAGGTGCTGGGTTGGAAATCTGTGAAGGTGCAGCCAGGAATATCCCTTCCCACTCTCCCCAGGGCTTCACCCAGCTGAGACCAGGTTTCCACAAACAACCACGCCAGCTTCAAAGGAGAAAGGAAGTCACCAAGAGCCAATGGAAGGGAGGGGGGGGGTCTGTTTTTGTGCTGCTTGGGAGATTTTTTTTTTCTTCTTTTTGTTACTAGAGATTGAACCTAGGGGCATTCTACTTCCTAGCCACACCCCCAGCCCTATTTTATGTTTTATTTTGAAACAAGGCCTCACTAAGTTGCTGAGGCTGGCCTGGAACGTACAGATTCTCCTGTCTCAGCCTCGCAAGCACTGGGATTACACAGGTGCATGCCACCATGCCTAGCTTGGTTGGGAGAACTTAGGAGTTCGAGGTCTGTGCTGTGAGTGGAGCTGACAGCTATTTTTGAGCATCAGCTAAGCAAGTCACTCCTTCCCAAATTCCTCAAACACAGTCCAGCCCCCAAACTGCAGGGACCAGCCCAATGCTGGGTACAGTCTGGTTAAATGATTGGCTGGAGCCCCCACTCCCCACCCATGCAAGCCTAGGCACACAGCTGGGGCTCCTCAACCCACTCGTGGTTCCAGAGTTCCTTGGTAACATTGACCTAGGAAGCGTGAAAGGCTGTCACCAGCCAGTCTGGTCCCTGGAGCCAGGGTGGCGTGCTCCGCCTGAAGCTACTACACTCAGATGCAAACATCATGTCACCTGGAAGTCAGAATAGCAAGTGCCCTGGCAAGGTGGAAGGTGGACCCACCAGTAAGACAAGGGGTGCAGGCGTCCCTAACCCCTTGGGCACAGAGCCTGGGTGTGAGCCTGAAGAGACAAGCGTGTCCAGGCAGACAGGGGTGAAGCCCAAGCCCACTGCCAACAGCCCTGCTTACCCCACTTAGCAAGAAAATGCGCCAGAGCTCGTGATAAATGCAAGTACTTTACACACTATCTCACTCGGTCCCCAGAGCCACCCTAAAAGCAGGGGCAGAGGTGGGCCAAGGTGGGATGGGAATCAAGTCTGTCCCTAAGGTCCTGGCTTTGTCCTCTACCCCATTGTCTCACACTTCAGCATCGGCCTTGGGGTCCAAGGCTCAGCATGGTGACACCTTCCCAGACCAGCTTGCTCTTAAAGAGCTTCCTCCCAAACCAACCTTGGCATCGAAAGCAATAACGTGAGAGTCTCAGGCAAACCACCAACACCTGTCCCTAACTCCCTTCTTTACCCAGCTCTGGTTTCCCCCAGCTCTGGCCCTTAATTCCATCTCCATGAACTTTTGTTAACTTTTCATTCTAAATAGACTTTTCCTTCCTGCCTTGCTAGCCTCAGATCACCCCAGGCTTGGGGAAAAATTGACCTCACACTTTGTGTGCCTGCCTGTGGGACCCTTTCTCCTACTCCAGCTCTGAGCTTTCTGCAGTTCTTCCTCTTTTCTTCCCCTTCCTTGTCAGCCTTTGGGATTGTTTTTTGATACCGGTGAGAGTATCGCTACTAGGGACATAGTTGTCTATCTCAATCTAATTTTTGCGGAAGAAAGACATAAACCCACAGTCCGGCCACGGCAGACAGAAGGAATGATCCCTGCGCCCAGGAGTAGCACCCCCAGGGGAAGGAGTCAGGTCTGATCCCAGGACTGGGCTCAGGAAGGGAGAGAGACATTCCTGGGTTGGGGGCAGGGAGCTTAGGGTTATCTGGAGCTGATTGCACTTAAAAGTGCTTGCTTTACTTCAAAGGCACTTTTAGGGCTGGTGGTGGGTGCTGGCCATCACGGCCTGTCCACCGGGCAGCAGTAAAGCTGTGAGAAGGAACAGAAGCAGACCCGCCCACCACTCTGGGTCCACTCTGGGTCAAGGCAGATTCCAGAGCTATTTACAGTCTGGACTGTGAATCCTTCCTCTTTCCAGGGGGAAAGGGAGAAACTGAGGCTGCAAACAGGTAATGCACAGTGCCCGGTTAATTTCCTTCCCAGTAATGAGTCATCCTTAACAGATCTTATCACGACCTGTCATTTTCTTGGCTGTTTATTTCTTTGTGTCATTACTGTCTGTCTCACCTGTATAGAATGTCTGTCTTAGTCATCTAAGCCTGTCTGAGTCATCATTCTTCCCTAATGCCCTAGGAGAACTCCCAGCCACCCTGGTCTGTCTCTCTGCATCCCCCACATCTCCCCCACTATGTTTCCTGCCTTAATTCATGGCTCTCACAGGTCCCAGGCTGCAGAAGACAGCGCTGGTACAAGGGGCCTCCGGGGAGGCCCAGACTCCAAACAGGGAGACCAGCGTCAATGCAGAACTCCACATGCGTCTGTGGGGGGGGGGGGGGAGGGAGCTGGACTTTGAGCTGATTCTCAAGAGAAATTGGCAAAAGTAATCATGGGGGGCCTTCAGTGAACACTTACACCAGGGGTTCTGCTTTATACAAGGACATTTTTCCCCTGGGAGCCTCCTATCCACCCTGTGAGGTAGGGATTGCACCGCCTTCCAAATTAAGAAAGTGAGTCAATGTCGCTCTCAGGAGGGAAATGTAAACCAGAACCACAGGAGATGTCACTTCTCACTCATTAGCACAGCTACTGTCAAAAAAAAAAAAAAAACCAATACAACAAGTGCTGGCGAGGGTGGGGTCAAATTGGAACCCTGGTGCACTGTTGGCAGGACTGGCAAACAGCACAGCTACTGTGAAACACAGTCCGGTAGCTTCGCAAAAATGTGCTTGGCTTCCTAGGTCTGTGTACCAGATTGTGCATCATTATGATCAGTAAATTGAGTAATTTCTTTTTGTGGTGCTGAGGATTGAACCCAAGGACATTACCTCCGAGCTACACCCCCAGTCCTATTTTATTTTTTATTTAGAAACGGGGTCTTGCTAAGTTGCTGACAGCCTCACTAAGTTGCTGAGGCTGGCTTTGAACCTGCAATCCTCCTGTCTCAGCCTCCCAAGTACTGGGATTACAAGCATGTGCCACCATGCCTGGCTGGTTTTTGTTTTGTTTTAGTGGTGATGGTGGTGCCAGAGATTGAACATAGGGCCTTCCTTGCACATGTGAGGCAAGTACTCTACTACTAAACTATACTCCCAATTCAAGAGTGAATTTTAAAAAAATAAATAAAATAGAAGTTGGGAGGTGGAGATAGGAGAATCGCAGGTTCAAGGCCAACCTCAGAAACTTAGCGAGACCCTGTTAAAATTTAAAAAAATGGAAAGGGCTGGGGGTATAGCTTAGAGATTAGAATGCCCTTGAGTTCAATCCCCAGTACCACACACACCAAAAAAAAAAAAAAAAATTAAAACAGGATTAACATATAGTCCAACAATTCCACTTCTGGGTAATACCCAATAGAATTGAAAGCAGGAACTTGAAGAAGTACACGTACACGAATGTTGGCATACTCATAATAGCCAAGAGGTAGAAGCAACCCAAGTGTCCATCAACAGATAAATGAGGAATCAAAATGTGGTCAGGGCTGGGGCAGCTCAGTGGTACTGCACATGCTTAGCATGCATGAGGTCCTAGGTTCAAACCTCAGCACCAAAAACAAATTATTCAATTTACTGATCATAATGATGCACAATATAGTACACAGACCTAGGAAGCCACACATATTTTTACAAAGCCACCAGACTGTTTTTCACAGCAGCTGTGCTATTGTGGTATAATCACATATTATTCAGCCTTAAAAAAAGGAAGGAAATCGAGCCAGGCATGGTAGCACATGTTTGTAATCCCAGTACTTGGGAAGCTGAGACAGGAGGAGTGCAGGTTCAAAGCCAATCTCAGCAACTTAGAGAGGCTCTCAGCAACCTAGTGAGACCCTATTTCCAAATAAAAAATAAAATCAGACTGGGGGTGTAGCTTGGAGGTAGAATGTCTCTGGGCTCAATCCCCAAGACCAAAAAAAAAAAAATAGGAAAGGAAGGAAATCATGGCACATGCTACAACATGGGTGAAACTTGAGGACTAATGCTAATAAAATAAGCCAGTCACAAAAAGACAAATACTGTACACTACATATATAGTGTATACTATATATGTATAAATATATGCTATACATATATACACACTATATATACTATTTACATGAATTACCTAGAATAGTCATATTCATAGAGTCAATTCATAGAGACAGAAACAATGATGGTCTCCAGAGGCTTGGGGGACGGGGGAATGGGAGGCATTATTTAATGGATAGAGAGTTTCAATGTTGCAAGATGAAGAAAGTTCTGGAAATGGACCATGGTGATGGTTGCCTGATCATGTGACTGTACTTGATGCCAGTAAACTGTCCACATCAAAATGATTAATATGGTAAATTTTTTTTGTCATGTTTATTTTATCGCAATTTTTTTCCTAAGGAAAGTACAGTATCCAGAATTAAGAAACTTTCCCAAGGGGCAGGACTGAAAATTGCACTCAGATCTACCTGGGACCAAAACTTGTGCTTTTTACCAGCAACCTGCCTATAGCCAACAGCTCCTCTGGGGTCACCCACATGCCCTTGCCGTGCCCCTAACATAAGCACACTTTCCCTAGATAACACCCCAGGCTCACAGTGCAGTGACATTAATTGACACCTTTTATTGAACACCTGTGCTCCAGCTCTGTGCTAAGCACTAGGGTCCGGATGATGACTAAGACAGCCTGGGTCCCTGCCCTCAGGGTACTTGCATTCTATGCAGGTGAGCAGACAGTAATGACATAAAGAAATAAACATCCAAGAAAACGACAGGTAGTGATACGATCTGTGAAGGATATGACCCATTACTGGAAAGGAAGTTAACAGGTGGTAGCAGGGAGTGGGTGGCTTTAGCTGGGATTGTCAGGGCAGGACTCTCTGAGAAGGGGACAGATGAGCTTGGCCCTACAGGTCAGAAAATGGCCAGCAGGGAAAGAGGGTATTCTAAACCGAGAACACAGTCCATGCACTGACCCGGAGCCAGCAATGAGCTCTACAGGTGGGTTGGCCAGAGGGAAAGGGGGACGGGCTGACTGCAGGATGGAGGTGCAGAAGCAGACAGGGCAGGCTCGCCAAGGGCTCTGGAGGACTTGCCGAACAATCTGGCTTCTCTAAAGCAAATAGGCAGCAACTGGAGGATTTTAAGCAGGCGGTGATGTGACTTGATTTTTGCTGTAGAAATAACTCAAAGGTATGGGTCTTAACTTGCCCTTGGGATACCATCAGACCTCTGCTGTAATCATTGGGCTCAGGGCTCAGAGGGTCCTGGATCAACACCTTCTGGCCTATGATACATGCATACAGCACCCAAATCTTCTGCACATCTGTCCCCCAGGAGCACTCTGTCTTTTCTACAGAGACACCATGGGAAGAAGAGGGCCTTGGAGACAGCACACCCTCCCCCAGGGAGCTGAGAAATGCTCTGAACTGGCTCTGCAGGGCGGGGCCAGGGCTGCCTACCCCCCCAGCTCCGAGTCCTCATCTGTAATGTGGCGCTGTCAGTGGGAAGGAGTACTCCAGATTGCTTGTCTCTAAGAAGTTATGACTCAAGGGGTCAGTGCAGGAATTTCCCCGCATTGCAAGGTGCTTTCCCTAAAAGATGGAGTATTTTTAGCTTCCTAAGCAGCTCAGGATTATAAGGAGCTGTTCACAGGAGACAGCTGAGTGAAGAGACGAAGGTTCTGAAGGTTCTAAATGCTGCCAACCACAAGAAGAACCCAGGTGCTCCGATTCCCCAGTGTGGCAGCCCGGGGTCCTGTGTCCGTAAGCAGGCACCTGTGTTCCCAGGATCTGACAGCTTCTGGTGATTGCACCTGCTGTCACCGAGGCCCATTAGGACCTTCTGAACTCTATCAGCTCCTAATCCTGACCTGGCACCTCTCTCCATCGGCCCCACACGTCAGAGCCAGAAGCGGGGAAGCAAGACTTCCTTGACCACCAGGGTTACATCAGAATGAGCCGGTTTCAATTAGGCAGTGCTGATCAAGTCCCCCATGTGCTCTGACTTGGAGCTGACTATTCACTCTCCTCCAAATTCAGTGTTCCCTGTCTCTGGGACGTCCTCCCTGGGACCTCTAGCCCTCCTGCCGTCCCTGTTCTCTGGGTCCTAAAATGGCCATCCCTTAAGTCAAGGTACTGCGGGCTCCGTCCTCAGCCCTCTGGTCATCTCACCCATTGTCTGCAGATGGAGCCGGGCTTCAGCCCTCTGTGCCTAACCTAGTTCCCAGGCTCCAGGCTAAACCTCCAACTGCATGCCAGAGCCCTCCTGACTCATGACTCTCCTACAGACCATAGCTTGACTGACCTCAAAGTAATGATTTCCTTCCCCAAACTGGCTCCCCTGCTGGGCTCCCAATCTCCCTTAAAAACCATATCATTCAGCAGCCACCCACCTGGCATCTCTGCCTTCATCCCTGCTCACTTGTGACGGATCCCAAGAAGCCGGCAGTCACAATGTCGGCACCCCTCTCACCTCTGACCTCTCCTCCCCCTCCCAGCCACAAGGTCCCCCACTCAGGCTTGCGTCATCTGTCACCTGGATTACTACCATGCATCTCAAATGGCCCCTCAACTTCCGAGGCCTCCCCACACCGACCACCACAGATGTTTTTCCAAGACACGGATCTGATCACGTGGCTCTCTTCCTCCCAGATCATTCCTGGTTTCCCAGGGCCTTGAAGCCCTTCGTGCTCCAACCTCAGCCGCCTCTCCGCATGTATTCTCTCCTCTCTCTGAAGCACCCTGCATGTTTTAGCCATTTATCCCACGCTGCTCCCGCAATTGCCAAGGCCGACACAGACCCTGAAGCTGACCGAGGGGGCCTGACCACCTGTGCCAAGACCCAGTGCCGGCCGCGCCGGTGCATCTGAGTTCATAGTTCTCATCTCCTGTGCCCTGATTGCAGAAGCCTGGGCCACCTTGCTGCCTTTCTAGGGGTACCGATGTTTCTCTTTCCAAGACAGAGCGCGTCACCTGGCCTCTACAAGTCTAGAGAGGGAGGCTGGGGGAACAGGGCGGCTGGAATTCCAGGGCTCCTGACCAACACCATTTGACATCATTCCCCAAGTTGTACCAGGAACGGAGGAAGCCCATAAGAATGCTTTAGTTTCTCTAAACAGCAGAGTCCTGGGTACAAGGCCGTTCCAGCCGCAGCCCCCACGGCGAGCTCAGTTGACTGGGTGCGGGGCTGGGCCTTTATCATCATGTCAGACCATCCAAAGCCTCCTCAGCACCCGGCAGGCCCCTAGGAAGGAGAGGCGGGGGTGGAGGTGGGGGGATGATGGAGTGCTTTTTCTGCAGAGCAGTCAATTAAGAAGAAGTTAAAAGGGCCATTGTGTTATTCCACTTATGAGAGGAATGTGGCCTGGGGCCTTGGTTCCTGTACCTGCTCTCAGCAGCTCTGGTGTTGCTCCCCACGATAAGGAGGCTGGGGTGGGGGGTGAGGATCTGTCTCCTGGGAGTGTTTACCCTGAGCTGCCCGCAGAGCCCGAGCAAGGAAACCAGCATGTCCATCATGTCCATCAAGGCCCCACACACAGCGGTCCCCAGGCCTCTCCGGCACATCTCATCCTGTCTGCTCCATATTCTACTCTCCACCCTCTGTGATGTGACGAGTTCACCCATCTGGGCCCTGAGCAGATGTGACGATGCCAGCCCTGAGGGCGAAGGGACAGGCGATGATGCCATTTCAGCAGCTGGGCCCACGCGCCAGCATTAGTGCAAAAGCCCGGGACCGGACAGATGCTCCAGGGCACTGCAGAAAGTACACCGCTGCCTGCTGGCTGATGCCCAGAATTCCACCTGTGGACACCTATTCCTTCAACCTAAAACCTTGTCTCTTTGGCACCACCCCCTCCCCGCCAGGTGACCACATGCTCATTCCTATGGTAACTTTCCACCCTGGAACATTTGAGTCCTGGCACAGGCAGGGCCACAGCTTGCTGGTGAGGAGGTGTGGCTGTGGGCTGGGCCCTTTGAGGCCAAGTGGTTCTGTGGAAAGATCAGTAGCCCAAGGATTGGGAGCCAGTGGATCCCAAGCTGTGTGAGCTGGAGCAGGTCACTTGCTCTCTCCGGTTCTGTTTTCTTGACTCTAAATGAGGAGGTAGGATCAGATGGTCTCCCAGCTCTGACATTCTCAGCTGTGCATTTCCCGACCCTCCACAGCAAGAAAGAGGCCACTCTGGGGTGGGCTAAAGGCCTCCCTGGAGCCTCTATACCCCCGTACTTGGGAGGCTGAGACAGGAAGACTGCAGGTTCAAGGGCAGCCTCAGCAATTTAGCAAGACCCTCAGCAACTTAGCATGACCCTGTTTCAAAATAAAAATAAATAAGGGCTGGGAGTGTAGCTGGGAGGTAGAAAGCTCCTGGGTTAGATCCCCAGTACCAAAAAAAAAAAATGATAGCTCCTTACACAGCACAGCTCAGGTTTAAAGTATCTCAAAGTTGCTTCCAGGCTGTTCCCCAACTCCTTTCTCCAGTCCCTCCCGGGGAGGCCCAAAGCCCTGGGCTTCTATTTCCCCTTCTTTTCCAGGTTATTCTCACCCTCATCTCACATTAAACAAGTTCCCCAGCCTTTCAAGTGTGTACAGAAGTAAGGCCTCGTGTCACCAGGGTCTGTCCTTCCTTGAGGTTGATGTGACTTTTCCAGGAGCCTAACACCAATACTGTAGTATCGTGCAGCCAGTTCCTGAGCATCACCCAGGTGCCTGAGCATCACCCAGGTGCCTGAGCATCACCCTGGCGCCTGAGCATCACCTAGGCGCCATACCCATCAGCTGCTCCTCTCCGCGGCTCTGCTTTCCTGTCTTCTCTCCAGCCCCCGGCTCTGAGCCTGAACCTCAGGCCTGGCCCCCAGCCCCTCCTCTTGTTTCTGTGTGCATCTCCACCTCCAGCACCTCACCGCTGGAGTCCTAAGACCCCCGCCTGCCCGGGTGGGGTGGGGAGCTGCTTTTCCCATGCTCCTTGGTGATCGCCATCTCCACTTCTGGTAATTTATGACAATCACTTGAGTCAGGACAGAGGCCAAGACCAAACCATGCAAAGTTCATTTCCTTGTGCTGTTCAACAACAAGACAGTGTTGGATCCCTAGGCAGAAACTGGTACCCTATTCCACATCCATATTACACTCGACTTAAAGGACAGAAAGATGCCGGCAGAAAGCCACCGCAAACTTTCTACAGAACAAGGTTCTGTGAGAGTTGTCAGGAGGAGGAACATCAATGTCACCAAGCACCTGTCTTCCAGAGGCAGCTGCCATTTACCTCAAACCTCAGGACATCCCAGGAGTCACCCCTGCTCATAAAACACCTACAGCCAGCATTCGCCCTTTCTCCAGCACATCTGGCCCTGTCCCAGAGCACTCTGTAGTCATACTCACTTTGGCAAAGAGGGCTCTTTTGCCTCAAAGGTGTCCTTGGTCTTGCCATGTCTGGGGTTGGTGTCCTGTTGCTCCACCAAATGTCAGGGTGGTGGGAGGAGGCGATGGTCAGAGAAAGAGGAATGAGCAAGGCTGATATCTATGAGATTCTCCACCAAGTTCAAAGAGTGGAAGGTGGGGGGAGAGTCCAGTGACTGGACCAGGAAAGGTTGGCAGGAAGGAAAAGAGACTGTCCCTTCCCCTGATGCCACTGTGCGGTGGCCTGTGTTTGCAGGCACGCCACCAACAGATAGTGGTTGTGTGGTGTTTGCCAGTGATTCCTAACTGCATAATTTAGCTCTCCAATGAACATGATGTCTAAAGAACTACTTCTCCAATTCCACCTCAACTCATACCTTCTTCATAGAAAATGACTAATAAGAAAATTTCTGGTCAGGCATGATGGCGCATGCCTGTAATTTCAGTACTTGGGATGCTGAGACAGGAAGATCACAGGTTCGAGGACAGCCCAGCAACTTGGCAAGACCCTCAGCAACTTTGTGAGGCCCTGTTCCAAATAAAAAAAATTAAAAAGGGTGGGGGTGTAGCTCAGAGGTAGAATGCCCTTGGGTTCAATCCCCAGTACAAAAAAAAATATTTTTTTTTCTCTTAAACTTTTATGAACCCCCCCAACCGGGGATTGAACTCAGGGGTATTCTACCTCTGAGCTGCATCCCCAGCCCTTTTTACTTTTTATTTGAAACAGAGTCTCACTAAGTTGCTGAGGCTGGCCTTGAACCCATGATCTTCCTGTCTCAGCCTCCCAAGTACTAGGATTACAGGCATGCCCCACCACACCTAGTTCATTTATGGAAACTCTTAAAGCTTAGGGAAAAGGCTTGACCCCAACTGTAGAAACCTGAGATTAGGTCACTGAGGCAATACCTTTTAACCAAACATACATATTTGAAATCTCTTCATACAAGTATAGCTATAATGTCCAATATGACTACCTGGTTCTCCAGATTTCAGGGCAGAGCAGAAAGCTTAGAAAGAGGCAGGTGAGAAACAAGAAAAGGAAGCACTACCTGCCCAATCACTTCTCTCAGAGATGGCTCCAGTTGGCTCTGAAAGTTGACGCCAAAGATTTTAGATAAATCGTAAATGATCTCCCCATGGCAGAATGTTAAGAGCTAGGTGGGATTTGCCTCTAAGTCCCTGATCTTTAAGGTAGACATCAGGAAGAATGATCAACAGCAAATCTAAGCATTCCTTATAAGGGACATAGCCTGTTGGCTCAGCAGACCACAGTCCTAAGTCAGTGGGACATTTCCTACAACTTCATGGACACCCCGAGACCCCCCTGCCTGCTGCAGCCAGAAATTCCTTCTTCCAGATAGCCTTGACTGTCCGCCAGATGCTTTCTCCTGGACCCGATTGTCAAAGTGCAGAGGGAGGCATTTTTTAATTTAGCTGCTTTCTGTTTCTTTGTTCTTCCCTGTGCCTCATTATCTTGAGAGGTCTTTAATAACTGAGCAGGCCTGGAACATTCCTCCTCTGCTTCTCCCGCCCAGGCTTTTGCCACCCCCGAGCCATGGAGGAGGATGGCTGGAATCCGGGGCTGGCCTGGGTGTCTCTCTCCAGAGCCACTGGCTCACAGCCTGGGGCAGGAACTGGTAGGGGAGGGTCCTGGAGCCTCCAGGAAATGAAGTTTTTAGCAGAAAAGAAGGAGGTCTGTCTGCCAGTGTTTCCACCCCACTCAGCACACATGTATATGCACACACGTGTACACACACTTTCACATCTGTGAGCCTGCCAGCCAGGAACGGTTGAGTCATTGTGTGCCATGAGCTATTAGATCATTAGGGTCTCTGGGGTGAGGGTGTTCTGAGTTTCTAACACACCAAGCATTTCCCACAACTCACTATGATGCTAGGAACACTCCCCTCCACCCCCAACGGACAGGATATTACTTATACGGGACAAATGGGGATCCCCAGCTGGTCAGCATCCAGGTGGCAGCTACAGAATATTCCAGATCTCCAAACCACCAGGTTTCCTGCCATGCTGGGGATAGTAAAGGGAGGTTGCTGTTGCTGAGGCCACAGAAGCAAGCGCTGTGCTGGGATAGAGGCCCCAGCGTGGAAACCAACCTTCCCCACACACACACCACCAATGGGCCACAGCCACATGCTACAACAGACTGGATTCTGCCAGAGCGCCCACAAGAACCAGGGTTATATCTTAAAGGAGGCGGCACTGAACCCAGAGTTACAGTCCCAGTGGAGTCTGAGCTACCTTCTACAGGAGGGCCCAGGTGTGCAAACCAGGTACAACAGGCCTGAGCCCACTGCGGCCAGAAGTAGCTAGAGCAGCCTCAGCACTGGATACGGAGAGCCAATGAGACTGGAAATGGAGAGTATTAAGAGGAGAGTATGGATTCCATCTGCTCCAGGAAGTAGACCTCTAGCAAGAACTTGAGAGACCAGCAATGTTCTGGTGATGGTTAAAAGCACCCCCACCCCCAAGCAGACCGCCTGGGTTCCAAGCCCAGTTCCACCACTTAATAGTGATATGACCTTGGGAAAGATGCTAACATCTCCATGCCTTAATTTTGTCACCTGTAAGATGGTATAATATTTCCCACCAATTATAGAATACATGATCTATTCTGATTTGTTTTAAACATTGTAATATGTCTAACATCATCTTAGAATCATTGGCTAAGTAGCAGTAAAGATGCAGCTGACATCATGTATTCATGCAAATTGAAAATTAAAGAATCAGAAGCTGGTGGTATGGCTCAGTGGTAGAGCGCTTGCCTAACATGCTTGAGGCCCTGGGTTTGAACCACAGCATTGCAAGAAAAAAAAAAAAACAGCATCTGGACCAATTTATTTCATTTATAAGCTTTTTGTGTATATACAAGACAGATCTATGAATTTGAAAATCCGTGTCTAAACAAATTTAAAAGAGCTCTTTCAAATAAAAACTCTAAGTGACAAGAAAGCATTGTGTCATAGTTTTACTCTGTTAGTGTTACCAAAACTAGGTGCATCATAACTGGTGGCACAAAAAGAGCTCTTTCAAATATAAAATAGAAGCTCCAAGTGACAAGAAAGCATTGTGACATAGTTTTACTTTGGTGGTGTTACAAAAATAAGATGCATCTTATAATTGGTGGCATCTTAAAGTCAATGAGATATGGTTATAACCATATATACCTCATAATATTGCTAGGGGGATCAAATGAGTTAATATTTATGAAGTTGTTAGGAGGGCACCTGGCATATAATAATTCCAATATACATATGGCTAAAATAAATGGAATCTGATTTGCACTCTATAAATGTTCCTGCAGGGCTGTGCATTAAAGGGGTATGCCAATGGGGAATTGGACAGGAGACTGGTCCAGCTGACACACAGTGAGAACCTCAGTTAATCATGGCCATGTGAAAATATAGTAGTGTGGGGCAGAGTGGAAGGTTTTGGGGGTGGACCCTCACATAACTGTTACTGAATGTGTGTGTATGAGAAAAAGGGCAGAGGGGAAAACACCGGAGGTTTCTGGCCAGAGCCATAGAGCTCTTTCACCTGAGATGGGAAATCCAAAGAAGCAGTTATGGAACAGTAACTAATGAATCTGGATGAGACATGTTTTCTGTGGGCTATCTAGGTGGAAAAGTCTGGCAAGAAACTAGAAATGAAGACTCAGAGCTCAAGGGACATATCCAAGATTGTGGAAAGAATGAAGGAAAAAAGAGAGGAAGAGGGGGAAGAAAGAAGGAAGGAAGAAGGCAGGGAGCTGAACCAATTCCTACCCATGACACGTTGCTCACATTGTCCTTGGAGTACTCACTCCATTCTTTTTAAAGCTTAAGTTATTTGTACATGTGTCAGTCTCCCCCAGTAAAGAGCTAATGGGAGGGAAATTCAATGCTCAGCCCAGGACCCAGAGCATACTAGTTCTTCTATGAGTATCTATTTGGATAAATGTCTCCCACTTGGGAACCACCTTCTTCAAAAGCAGAAGCCTTATCTCCTGGCTCATTTACTCTTTAATTTTATTTTTATTTTTATTTTTTGGTACTGAAGCTTGAACCTAGAGGTGTTCTACCTCTGAGCTAATAGGATCTTGCTAAGTAGTTGGGGCTGGCCTCAAACAATCCTCCTGTCTCAGCCTTCCAAGTATTGGGATTACAGTCATGTGCCACCATGCCCAACTTCATTTACTCTTCATAGTGCTCATCCGGCTATACCTGGTGACAACAGAAGAAAACTGATTGGTAGTCAAAATGGATCAAGAGGAAAAATGCAGCATTCTTGCCAGCATCAATGCTCAACTGGATGAGGAGGGGAAAAGAGAAACCAAAGGGGAGAGAAGAAAAGAGGACAACACAAAATGAGCCACGTGAACATAGAAGATGAGAGGAAGGAGAAGTAAGAACATTCTGAAGGGCAGGTGTGAGATCTGAGTACTAACCCTTGCTTTGTCTTCAGAGTTCCCACCCAGGAAACCTCACCCACTCAGTTTTTCCACTTCAGGTTTTTCATAACCCAGATATTGTCTAAAGAAATGAGGAAAGAGCCCCAATTACTTATCGCAGGGCCCACAGGGTTTCTCTGACTGGATGATCCGGATGCTGGGTGGACTTTGGTTTCCTTGTGCCCTTCATAACTCAGAGCCTCCAGTTCTCTTTGTTTTCACCTGCCCCACCCCCAGCTCTCCAGCAGAACTGGCTACATGGCATGAATTTGCTTCCTTTTTTTTTTTTTGGCGGTACCGGGGATTGAACCCAGGGGCGTTCTACCTCCGCGCTACACCCCCGGCCCTATTTTTTATACATTATTTTGAAACCGGGTCTCACGAAGTTGTAGAGGGCCTCACAAAGTAGAGAGAGAGAGAGAGAGAGAGAGAGAGAGAGAGAGAAACAGGGAGAGAGAGAGAGAGAGAGAGAGAGCTGAGGCTGGCCACGAACCCGGATCCTCCGGTCTCTGCCTCCCAAAGTACTGGGATTACAAACGTGCGCCACCACGCCCGGCTCATGAATTTGCTTCCTTGATGATTCTTGAGCACTTTTTTCTGGTCCCCTATTGTTTGGTACATTTTCCCCCCTTGGTCTGTCTTTGTCTTTTATACCTGCTTCCCCTCTCCTCCCTCCTCCAGGCCCCAGGAGCCAGAACGTTACTCTGTACCACACAGTAGGTATCAGTCATGAGAGTCAACTCTCTGAGAGTCTCTCCTGACTATACTGCCCCGCCCCTCATACCTCATGACCTACAGGCCTGGCTGTCATTCCCGTGCATGTTCCTGTGATCATGTCATTGTTCTAGGTGAGTCACTGTCAATTCAATTCAAAGATTTCCTGGTGCATGCTGTCCACCAGGACTGACTTTCTGAGGAGCCCCTGCTCTGAAGGGAGTATCCAGTCCTATCCTGTTGCCCCTGGGCTCAAGTTCAGAAAATGGACAAAGAGGCAGTCCAGAGCCCATCTAGTATGAACTGAGCTCTGATATTTACAAATGACAACTGGGAGTGGCCTCCGATCCAGGGGAGGCAAAAGGAAACAGAGACTGGATGAGATCAGCGAATGACATCCCACCCTGTCCACGCCACCACCCTTTCCATGGATGTCCCAGAATAAATCCAGGCTCAGATTTTGGCCACTGTGCACCCATCCTCCCACCCCGAGCCTATCAAAGAGGAGTTGCATGTGTTCCGAGCCAGCCATCCTCCCCTGCCTGGTCTTGGGTTCATCACAGAGGCATCCCACCCACTACTGGTATAGGGAGACTCCCCAACTCCACAGCACATCCCACTGTCCCCCTTTGATCTTCTTTTGTCCTGGCCAGCTGGGAAGAGACAAAACCACCTATGTCATCACAGCTAAAAAGGAAGAGCTGAGGCCGAATAGTGAAGGGGCTACTAGGAGGTCTCAGGGAAACCACAGGAAGCTGGGACCTGACAAGTGCAGGGCTGTGACTGGAAAAGGGCAGCCCTTGACATCTGTGAGAGTTCCCAGAGACCAAAGGCTTGCCTGCTTTCTTTCTCTTTCTTTCTTTCTTTCTTTCTTTCTTTCTTTCTTTCTTTCTTTCCTGGGGATTAAACTCAGGGGCATTCTACCTCTGAGCTACACCCCAGCCCTTTTTTTATTTTTTCTTTTGAAACAGGGTCTTGCTAAGTTGCTGAAGGTCTTTGCTAAGTTGCTGAGGCTGGTCTGGAACCTGCAATCCTCCTGTCTCAGCCTCCCAAGTACTGGGATAACAGGCTTGTGCCACCACATCCAACTGAAACCAGAGGCTTTATAAGAAGACCCTGAAGTAGAATTACAGTTGAATCATGCAGGAGGATGTCAGAAGTTCCACAGAGAGACCCAGGTAGCCAGAGGTAGCAACCAGAAGTTTTGTAGGGAGGTGGAGGGAATCTGGGGAATGAAAACCCCCAAGAGGCCCTGAGCTGCATGCTAGGATTCTTGGAGGGTATGGTGGGCATCTGGCACATAATGTTCCAACATATGTGCTGTCGAATAAATAAATGGAATCCCATTTGCCCAAGCTCCAGTTATTCAGAGATGGAAACCCTGGGGGAAGACCCAGAAGAAATGAAAGAAAAACAGCACAGACTTTGGAGATGGGGTTTTCTGGGTGAGCAGAGGCCAGAGGAAAGTAAGCAACATGTGGTTTGGGCTCAGGGAGGTAAATATTGGGGAAAGTTGATTTTTTTGGTGTACATCTCGGTGCTTGGTTTATCCAACTCTCAAGGCCCCTACCTCATCCCAACTTGTCAGATGGCCCCACAAAGTGCATGCTCCTGGAGGATGGAGATATTCTTTTATCCATCCTTTTTCTAGCAGTGTGATAATTTGCGATAAGTAACTGGGGCACCGGTCCCACCCATCAGAACATCTGTTAGCCAGCACACCACCCCCATGATTGTCAACTGGGTTTGCAACCGGGTCCCAACACATATTTGTTGCATTGAAATGACTTGAATGAGCATCAATTTAATGAGGAGAAATCTATCAGTCAGTTTGGTCGAGCAACTGGTTTGACTTGGGGACAGAGGTGACTTTCTTCTCCCTGAGTTATGGTCCTAATGAGGGCTCTCGGCTGGCACACGGAGCTTGGAGCTCCGTCACGTGGAGGCCCTGCCCCTGGCTGCCTGCCGTTCCCTGCACATGGGCACATGGGTGAGCTGGTCCTAAATCAAGGGCCAGCCCAAGGGGAGTAGCTGGGCCCTGCTGTGTTTTCAGAACTAAAGATTGCCTCTGGCATCAGCAAATAAGCACCAGAAAGTTTAATCAGAAAGTAGGGACTAAATAAATAAATAAAAAGAAACCAGCGACAGCTGCCTGACATCTCCCTAATTTAAAGAAAATATGCAATCCACCATGGTCAGCTTTGTGCTGTTCCCTGACTCCCCCTCCACACACAGGCACGCAAGCAGCAGGCCACGTGCATGGAGGTCACAGGCCTGGGAGGACAGCCTAGGGCCCAGAGGGAGTCCTCAACTCCTTGTGTATGTCACCCAAATGGACTGGCCTCGGCTTAAGCTCCTACTGCCCACGGTCCCCACCCTGCTCTAGCCTCCCCGCTTTTCCTTCTTCCAGTTGGGTCTCTGCATCAGGGCCTCCCCACCCTGCTATTCATCACGATTGGAAAACTCACCAGCTACATGTTTTCATTGCTCACGCCTTCCCTCCTTCAAATATTGCTCCAACGTCCCCTCCTTAGAAAGGCCTCCTCTCCACGCCCTATCCAAAACAGCATGCAGGCCACCGGTCCCCTCCTAAGCCCTTTTTCTATTTTACTTGTCTTCAAAGCACCCATCTCTACATGAAGTTAGTTTTTGTTTGGTTGGTTGGGTTTTTATTTTGTTTTTTGCAGTGCTGGGGATGGAACCCAGGGTCTTGCACGTGCTAAGCAAGCACTCTACCAGTGAGCTACACCCCCAGCCCAAGTTAGAGCATTTTTACTTGTGTTTACTCATTTACTCATTTGTTATCTGTTCTTACCCTGCCTCATCCACACCCCTCATCCCTCCTGCCCTGTCCCTGCACATCCATCCACACCCTCAGAATGGAGACTGTCATGCTTACTCTCATCTCCTGAGCAGCCCGGAGGGAGCGTGCCACATCCTAAGCTCTCAGTCAATATTTCCTGAATGCATGAAGTGTTGCTCCTTCCACACCAAGTTGATCCACTGGACTTACCATCAGAACTTGGACTCCTTTTTTCCAGTAAAGGATGTGGTGTAGGATGTTCTGGTCATTCTTGTCACATGGACACCTACCAGGCTGGCTCCCTTGGGCCAGGCCCACTGCTAAGGTGTCTACATGAAGGATATTGTTTATTCCTTACGATAACCTTAAGCAGTGAGTATTTTTAGCCTCGCTTAACAGATAGAAGCCCAGGGCTTGGAGAAGGAACGTAAATTTCCCAAGTTCGTTGAGCTCATCCATGATAGAGTTGACCTTAAACTCAGATCAGTTTGACTCCAAAGTTTGAGAAGCTTTTTCCAGGGACAAAACTAGAGCAGCTGAACCATCCCTACTTAAAACAGGTGTGCGGTGGTACATGCCTGTAATCTCAGTACTTGGGAGGCTGAGACAGTAGGATCACAGGTTCGAAACCAGTCTCAGCAACTCGGGGAGGCTCGCATCAACTTAGCAAGACTCTGTTTCAAAATAAAAAATAGAATAGGGCTGGAGGTGTAGCTCAGAGGTACAATGCCCCTGGGTTCAATCCCCCACACCACACAAAAATTAAAATAAAATAAAACAAAACAAAACCTGGGCCAGAGCCAGGCATAGTGGCACACACCTGAAATCCCAATACTTACGAGGCTGAGACAGGAGGAAAGCAGTTTCGAGACCAGCCTCAGCAATTTAGCGAGACCCTCAACAACATAGCAAGACCCTGTTTCAAAATGAAAAATAAAAAAGGGCTGGGGGTGTAGCTCAGAGGTAGGATGTCCCTGGATTCAATCTTTATTTGCATACACACACACACACACACACACACACACACACACACACCTGGCCCCAGCCCTGAAGACCATGTGCCCTGTCCTTACTTGGGGGAGGTCAGACTGCCCAGGGGGGCACTATTACCACCTTCCTGCCCACAGCACAACAGAGTTGGAAGAGACTGGCCTAGCTCCAGGTAGAAGACTCATCATCAGCGCCTCTGGGGTGGGGGGAGCATGGGGAAAGGCTGGCTGTGGGGTTCAGTAGTTCCTTTCTAAGTACTGTCTGCCCAATACTGCCTGCCGCACTAAGGGGCTGGCTCGGAGCCTCCCTTTTCCCTGAACCCGATAGGCATCTCATGGAGCTATCTCAGCCACAGAAGGAAATGTCAGCCCAGCTCAGCTGGACTCCTGAGGCCTAGACGGCAGCCCAGGACAATGGGGCGGAGTTTCCGGCAGGGGAACCAGCAAGAGGGGAGGCCGGCCCAGCTGGCAGCGGAAGGCAAAAACTCAAGGCTCTGGCAGAGTGACCCGCCCGCGGGCAGGAGACACTGGGCTCCAGAACGCCCAGCTGTCCACTCACTGCACGTCTCAGGGACAAGTCACTTCCCCTGGGAGTACCTTGTCCTCCTCCTCAAAGGGAAAGACCCATCCCACACCCACCGTGCAGAACTCAGAGGAGATGGGCAAGAGAAAGGACAGCCAGCTCAGAATGAGGAGCCCTTTAAGAAAAAGACACGTAGCGGGTCATTGCAGTGGTACACACCTGTGATCCCACTACTTGGGAGGCTGAGACAGGAGGATCACAGATTTGAGGCCAGCCTCAGCAACTTAGCAAGACCCTCAGCAACTTAGCTAGACCCTGTTTCAAAATAACAAAATAAAATAAAATAGGGCTGGGGGTGTAGCTTGAAGGTAGAATGCCCCTGGGTTCAATCCCCAATACTAAAAAAAAAAAAAAAAGACGGCCAACCTTATGAAGCCTGTGAACAGGGCGTGTAGGTGTCATCTTACCTTAACCTTAACAACATCCCATGAAGGATCTGTGCCGCATTTCTCTGTCCAGCCATCCTATGTCCAGCCCCTGCACGATCAACACAACTCGAGGCCAAAGCCCTCCAGGAACCTTTCCATGGGGAGCGAGGATGGTTCTAATTGTCTACAGAGACAGTCTCGGGCCCACCCAGACCTCATACAGCATGGGCTTGTGGATCATGTATGGAGATGTGGGACTCGTGTGACCCTTTCCAACCCTGATGACACGCTTCCTGCTTCATGTCATCTCTGGTTTCTGGGCCCTTTAACGGACGAAGCCATCTCGCCTCACAGAGGACCGGAAGGAAATCAGGAGATCAGAGTTCTGCTAGTCACTGGCAGTGTGACCTTCAGCTACCAGATGGTGGGGAACCTGCTGGCCCCCTGTAGAGGATCTTTGCGAGGCTCACGTGAGCCCTCCCTGCTGAGAATAGAGTGCTGGTGCTGTGTTGATGAGAGGGTGGTTGAATCAAGCACACCCTCCAGGAGTGGGAGAAGGGTGCATGTGATGTCAATACCTGCTCAGCACAGTCCTGCCGGGGAGACAGGAAGGTGTTCGCCACCTGCCCCCTGAGCTTACACAGGACACAGACACTTGAGCTGGGAATCAAGGCTGCATCTGAGGATAATGGGGCCCAATCTATCCAAACATGAGTTACACCATCCATCTCCTCTCCCCCTCCAAGTGCAATCCCCTTGTATTCTGGTATAAGGTGGTCAATTTATCTTAGAACCTTATACTCTGCTCATTGGCCAAAAAGGCTCAGTAAAGCCCACAGAGACTCAAAGACTGCCAACAGCAGGGGGAACACAATGATCCTCTTGTAAGACAGCATCACCCTGTAGGGCGTCTTCTCCGAAGGACCCCCATGGGGACCAATTCCAAAAGCAGCTGTTGATGCTGAACATTCAAGTTTGAAGAGAGCGTTTGACAGCAGCCAGACCAAAGACACAAATGACTTTCCTAGGTGTGACGCTGGGACCCCCGCAGATCCTATGAGGTTCCTGTCAACTCTATTTTTGTCGCCGAGTCTGGGAAAACTGACTGAATTTCCTTTGATTTGGAACCAAGCCCGACTCTGATGTTGGGTGGATGTAGCCACACTTCCGCACCCAAGTTTCCGTAGGTTTGAAAACAAGGCTGGGTGTTGCAGAGCACAGCTGTGCTAACAAGCAGGCTCTTATCTGTCCAGGCCTAGTCCTGCCGGGGTGTCCTGGAGAGCCGAGCAGTGACTGAAGAGCAGCCAGTCACACCCCACAGGGGAACAGGGGGGCGGGCTGGAGCGGGAGCCAGGGGCACACAGGGGCTGGCTCATCAGATAAGGTGCCCTGAGAAAACCCTTAGAAAGGTCCAGAAGAGTCAGTTCACCATTGTGAGGGGCTCTCCCCCAAAACTGCTCTAGCGCCTCCTTTAGAAAGACTGGCCTGATGATCCTCCCCCAGCCTGAATCACCTCCAGTACCCATGCCCTAATTGGGGTGTGTTGGGTGAACGGCATGCTCCAACTGTGCCTGTCTCTTTGGGTTGTTGTTGTTTTGGTTTGGGGGTTTTGGGTTTTGTTTTTTGTACTGGGTATTGAACCCAGGGGCATTCTACCTCTGAGCTACACCCCCAGCCTTTTTTTAAATTTTTTATTTTGAAACAGGGTCTTGCTAGCCAGGTGTGGTGGCTCACGTTTGTAATCCCGTGACTTGGGAGGCTGAGACAAAAGGATCGCAGGTTCAAGACCAGCCTCAGCAACTTAGTGAGGCTCACATCAATTTAGCAAGGCCCTATTTCCAAATAAAAAATTAAACAAGGCTGGGGGAGTGGCTTGGCGATAGAATGCCCCTGGGTCCCATCCCCAGTACCACGAAAGGAAGGAAGGAAGAAAGGAAGGAAGGAAGGAAGGAAGGAAGGAAGGAAGGAAGGAAGAAAGGGAAAGAGAGACTTGCTAAATTGCTGAAAGTCTTGCTAAGTTGCTAAGGCTGGCCTCCAACCTGAGATTCTGCTGTCTCCGCATCCCAGGTACTGGGATTACAGGCACGCGTCACCATGCCCGGTTCTGTGTCTATCTCTGTGCACTCTGGAAGGCTAGGTTCTAGCACTCTAACCAACCTTCCAGTCAAATGTCAGCAGTGGGGTGCAGTGGGGCGCACCTATAATCCCAGCACTCAGGAGGCTGAGACGGGAATCGCAGGTTGGTCAGTGCGTGCTAACTTAGTAAGACCCTGTTTCAAATTAACAAATAAAAAAGGGTTGGGGGTGTAGCTCAGAGGTAGAATGCCCCTGGGTTCAATCTCCAGTATAAAAAAAAAAAACCTGTAAGCCCTCAGAGTGATCCATGCTCCCTCCTAACACCCCATGCAGGACAAGCATGTCCGTACTCTCCTTCGTCAACACCAGGGTCTGTCCGTTTCTGCCTAGTTGCCTCAGTGGTTCTCAACTCTGGCTGCTCAGCAGAGCAATCTGGGGAAGCTTAGAAAATATTTCTGCACGGGCTTCCCCCAGAGATCCCAATTTAACTGGTATAGGATGGAGCCCAGGCCTTGGTACATTTTCAAGCATGCAGACCAGGCTGAGAACTCCTGCTGCAGAGTATGGATGCCAACGTGCAGCCAGAAATTCCTGACTGTCGGGGCCGGGAGGTTGAAGAGATCAAAATAGTAAGTACCTTGTTGGACTGAGGCTGCTGGCTCAGTAGAGGGAACTGGCCACAGGACAGAATCTTCCTCCCTTCCAGAGGAGAGACCTTGACATCTAGGCAGGAGGGCTTTCACAGTACAGCCCAGGCACAACACCAGTACCTGCAGAAGGCCAGCCCAGCTCCTGGGAATCTAGACTCATCCTTGAAAAGTTATTACAACAGTCACCATTCAACAAATGCTCAGCTGGGCGTGGTAACCCCAGTGTTTGGGAGGCTGAGACAGGAGGATTGCAGGTTCCAGACCATATATAAAAATAAAAAGGGCCAGGGATGTATCTCAGTGACCCCCCCCCCAGATTCAATCCAAAGTAACACCAAAAAAAAAAAAACAATTCAAAAAATATATATTTTTTTTAATTTCTAATTCTCCTTTTTTTGTGTGGTACTGGGGATTGAATCCAGGGCCATTCTACCTCCAAGCTACACCTCAACCCTATTTTTTATTCTTTATTTTGAAACAGGGTCTCACTAAGTTGCGGAGAGCCTCACTAAGTAGCTGAGGCTGGCCACAAACCCAGATCTCCGGTCTCAGCCTCCCAAGTACTGGGATTACAAGCGTGCGCCACCACGCCTGGCTTCCAATTCTCCTTTCAAGAGTGCTCATGTTAGGAAATCCAGGAAGGCATTAAAAGTCATCCACTACCCACCATCCAGAGACAACCATGGTAGACACGCACCAGCGCCCCTCTGTCCTCCCTCCCAGGGGCCCAGGCAGGTCCCCTTGGTTCATCCCTCCAGATGCCTCCTTTGAGGGGCACTCTGTCCCACCTACTGGCAGGGGACCCGAAACCTCTCCAGGTCTCTTTCTATCACTCTTTCCTTCTAAGGTCAGTAGGAAAGGGTGGGGACCTTAGCCCTGTTTGAAGAGAAAGAGAAAGTGAATGGCTAGGATGGGCTGGGACCTAGAAACAGCAGACTGAGTCACCAGCAAACATTCCTGGAGTGTAATAAACGGTGGGGAAGGAGACAGTCACTGTCACCCCATCCCTGCCCTTGAGGACTTCACTGGATAGCTCAACAAACCAGAATTCCCCCAACTACTAAATGAGTTAATAACTCTGATGTGCTTAGAACAACACCTGGGTCAGAGTAAGTGCCCTGAAAGTGCTTGCTGATAATCTTATTTTTATTACCCAAGACATTTGGCATATACATGTCAGGAGAGTGATAAAGATCAAAGAAGCTCTTTATTTGCAGGGAGGAAGGATTGTTGGGTTTTGGTGGTCAGGAATGGTTTCCTTAATCCTGAGAATAGACCAAGACCTGGCCCTGAGCTTTGGAAATGCCCAGTATCCAAGCGCAGGGTGGACAGGGGCCTGGGCAGGCCTCCCGCTGGGCCTGCGCACCCCACAATCGGACCTCTGGTGCCGCTCCCTTTCTGAAGGTGAGTGGACTGAAGTGAGGGGACTCGGGCCCTGGGCAGGCCTAGACGCAGGCGGCTGTGCTCGGCCACCTCCTGGGCCGTTTGCTGAGCTCTGCCCTGGTTCTGCCTGCCGGTGAGAGCTGCAGTCTGCAAGCTGAGGGACTTCCCAAGGAGGCTGGTGAGGAGGATCTGGGAAAGGCCGCAGTGCCTGGGAGTCCAGAGGGTTTTTTGGAGCCAGAATAAGGAGCAGGAAGGGAAGAGGAGGCCTGGCGGCATGGTCCGAAGAACAAAGGTGCCGCAGAGAGCAGAGATGTTTACCGGGTAGGGAAGTCTGATGGTAAGTGTCGCTGGTCGTTGGTGTGTGGCCTGACCCTCTTCTCCACAGCACCTCCAGGAAGATCCACACTTCCTCCCAGGGCTCGGAGGTCAATTTGTATTTAGAGGCTGTAACAAAGTATCGGCCAGGCCCAAGCCTGGCACAGGGATGGCACAGAGAGGTCCCCACTGGAAGCAGGTCTTAATCAGTTCCGCTGCTCTTAATCTTCATTCCAGGCCAACCTGGACTCCACAGGATAAACCAGCCGAGGAGGTGAAACAGGAAGGAAGCTTTCCAGAGGGCCTGGCGGGATGCAAGGCCCAACACCAGTGGGGTGGTGGGCTGTGCAGGGAGGTCCGCAGGCTGGCTCACATATGAGAGATGTGTGCAAGAGGCTTCAAAAGGAGTCAGGCGTGATGGTGCACACCTGTAATCCCAGTACTTGGGAGGCTGTGAGATAGGAGGATTGCAGGTTTGAGGCCAGCCTCAGCAATTTAGTGAGGTCCCTCAGCAACTTAGCGAGATCTTGTTTCAAAATTTAAAGTAGGGCTGGGAGTGTAGCTTGGAGGTAGAAAGCCTCTAGGTTCAACCTCCCGTACTAAAAAAAAAAAAAAAAAAAAAAAGGCTTCAAAAGTAAAGACAGAATCTCCTCCACGTGTATAAATTTTATCTGCCCCCTCACTCCTGCCACTGGTAGTGGATCCTACAACAGTGAGGGAGAGGGGCCCAGGAACCCTTCCCTTTGATCCAGACTTATCTACCCTAAGGGGTTGAGGCCCAGGGCTCCCCTGGGTCAGGCCTATAATTCACACACTCTGGCCTCCCATTTGGAGGGGCTCTGCTGGCAGTCCTAGCCCATACCAGTCACTCCCTCCCCAGGCCCTGGGGATTAGGGCGTGGGGGCTCCTGCATTCCTTCAGACCACCTTGCCTCCCATTCGGGGCCTGCAGGGGCCTTGGCCTTCTATGGACCAGGCCCAGGGACTCCCAGGGAAGCCTACATAGATAGCACTTCAGCAGGAGAAATGAGGAAGTGAGGTCGTTTCTCCCCAGGAACCTCAGGCCTTCCTCCCAGACAAGCCCTTTCCGTGGCATCCACTTCACACTGCCCAGTGATTCAACCCAGGGCCAGGAAGTAGCCCCCTCAGTGGCTGGCAGCCCTGTTTCTGCAGCTCCAGGAGAGGAGCCAGCCAGCAGTCGTGGACAGTCACCCACAGCCCGCGGTCCAGTCCCCAGCAAGCCGGGCTTCACTGCTTTCAAAAGAGACAGGTCCCACTGGGCATGGTGTTAGTCACCTGTAATCCCAGTCCTTGGGAGGCTAAAACAGGAAGATCACAGGTTCCAGGCCAGCCTCAGCAACTTAGGGAGACAATGTTTCAAAATAAAAATTAAAAAGGGCTGGGGGTGTAGCCCAGAGGTAGAATACCCCTGGGTTCAATCCCCAGTAACACACAGACACACACACACACACACAGACACACACACACAGACACACACACACACACACACACACACACACACACACACACACACAGGTCTTGTGCTAGACAGAGCAGCCTTTCCACCCCTTGCTCCACCACAAGCTCTTTGAGGGTCTCTAACCCCTATATCCACTGTGTGGTCACTTCTCTGCTGAGAAGGGTCTCCAAGGAAGGGACCTTTCTGGAAGGCCCCTCTCTCCACAGTGTGAGAATATAATTAGATCTTCTCTATCGCGGGAATAGCTTGACCTAGGCTCCATTTTGTAAAATGGCCATTGTGTTACCTTATGTGTGCTTGTATTTTTGTAAAGATAGTATTTCCTGGAAATTGTGAGTGCCAGCTCCTCCCCCAGCATCCCCTTCAGCCAATGGGGTAAAGATGGTGAGGCTGTGTTCCCACCAATATAGGAAGTTAGGGGTCTATTGCTCAGCATGTGCTTAGCATGTACAAGGCCCTAGGTTTGATCCTCAGCACCGAAATAATAAACAAACAAACATAAATAAATAAATAAATAAATAAATAAATAAAACAAAGCTTGGAGCAGTGATGAGTACCTGTAGTCCTAGCTATTCAGGACGGAGGCAGGAGGATCCCTTGAAGCAGGAGGATTCTTTGAGACCCAGAGTTTGGGGCCAGCCTGAGCAACCTAGTGACACCCTATCTCTTAAGAAAGAAAAAAATTGGGCCAGGGGTGTGGCTCAGTGGTAGCACACTGGACTGGCATGCATGAGGCCATAGGTTCAATCCCCAGGAGCAAAAAAAAAAAGAAATTAAACATTTGTTCACTTAAAATAGCAGTAATAAACCCATTGCATATTAACATATGTTTAGTAAATACATTTTAAATGCATTTTTATTCAATATGATTTACTTAACAAATTGTACATTTTATTAAGCATAATTATATTATAAAACAAAAATACATTTACAGGAAGAGAGGTATTGTTCTGCATGCCTACAAATCCCATTATTGTCTGAGTTAATAGAAGACAGCTGCTTTCTCATATCTGCTTCTGTGTTCAGTGTGCAGTGATACATTGTTTTGTTTGAAGAATATGAGGGAAATCTGGCTTTGCAGATTTGTAGATGAAAAAGGGAGGCATATTTTAATAACCATTTCAGATAGTTCTGGATTTTCTTCTATGATACCACACCAAAACTCCATAAGTGGTCATTTCTTAAATGTAGCTTGCAATGTGAAATCCAAGACAATGTCATTGAACTTTTTATACTCTGTACCAATAAAATACATTAGTATTAGTCTCCCTTGCTTTTTTTTTCTGTGCTAGAATCCAACCCAGGGCCTCCCTTGTGCTAGGCAAGTGCTCTACCACTGAGTTACATTCCCAAACTCTCTATCTTGCATTTCAAATGTACTTGGCAGGGAAGGGCTACACCCTCAGCCCTTTCTATTATTTAGTTTGAAACAGGGTCTCGCTAAGTTGCTGCAGCTGACCTCCAACCTGAGATCCTCCTGTCTCAGCCTCCCAAGTACTAGGATTACAGGTGTGTGCCACCACACCTGGCCCTTTGCCTATACTCATGCTAGGTCACCATTAGGCCCCACAAAGCATCCTGACATTTTGAAAACTACTTCCTACCAAATTTTCTTCTTCTATGGTCTGTTCGAATAGGCTTCCCTCTGGCTTCTGGTTGAGTTCCGCCAATGGGAACCCTCAGCAGAAGATGAGCCTGCAGGAGGAGGAAGAGACGAAGGCGCATGTTCCACCTGCTCCTCTCTCTCTCTCTCTCTCTCTCTCTCTCTCTCTCTCTCTCTCTCTCGGGCGCCTGGGTTGCCGGAGTCCTGTCAGGTGGCTCTCTCCTGAGGCGGTCTCTGCAGGTCTCTCCTCCTTTCCTTCGAGCGGGCAGTAATGGCTCTTGGCTGTTGCTGTTATTACACGTGACTGTGCCACCTCTTACGGGTTGCCCTTCACCCTGCCCACCTGTTGTGAATAGTCCCTTTATTAACATCTCTTCAGTATCCTTCTTCATTGTTCTTCTGCATGGACCATGACTTACCATCAGCTCCCCAGTCTCAGGGTGCAGGCTGGCATGCTGCCCCCCCGGCCACTGCCTCTCTGTGTGTCAATGTTCTTATTTCCCTCACCTCCTCAAGGGGCCACCAGCTGAACCAAAGGCCCACTCACCCCCTCCATCTTTTTCTTTTTTTTTTTTTTTTTTTGGTGCTAGGGTTTTTTTTTTTTTTTTTTGCGGTACCGGGGGTTGAACCCAGGGGCATTTTACCTCCGAGCCACACCCCCACCCCTATTTTTTATTATTTTATTTTGAAACAGGGTCTCACTAAGTTGCGGAGGGCCTCCCTAGGTAGCTGAGGCTGGCCACGAACCCGGATCCTCTGGTCTCAACCTCCCAAGTACTGGGATTACAAACGTACGCCACCACGCCCAGCTGGCGCTAGGAATTGAACCCAGGAGCATTCTACCTCTGAGCTCCACCCCCATTTCTATTTTATTTTTTATTTTGAAACAAGGTCTCACTAGGTTGTTGAGAGCCTCACTAAGTTGCTGAGGTTGGCCACCAACCTGTGATCCTCCTGTCTCAGTCTCCCAAGTACTGGGATTACACACCTGGCTCCCCCTTTCTTCACACACTCCTTTCCTTAGAACCTCCTCTTCCTCCACCATTTTTTTTTTTTTTTTTTTTTTTTGCGGTACCGGGGATTGAACCCAGGGGCGTTTTACTTCCGAGCTACACCCCCAGCCCTATTTTTTTATACTTTATTTTGAAACCGGGTCTCACGAAGTTGTGGAGGGCCTCACTAAGTAGCTGAGGCTGGCCGCGAACCCGGATCCTCCGGTCTCTGCCTCCCAAGTACTGGGATTACAAGAGTGCGCCACCACGCCCGGCTCACCATTTCTGATGGGCTATATATGTATTCCTAAAGAGGATAGGGAGATTAGATCTAGATAGACATTCTTTTCCATAAATGGTAGCATATAGAACACCATATATATTTTTAAAATTTTTATTAGGCAATTTTTTTCCAGAACTGGGGATTAAACCCACAGTCTCATATGCTAGACAAGCTCTCTGCCACTGATCTACATTCCCAGCCCAATTTGGCAATATTTCCGTATTTTAAAAATATGAAGAAAATATAAAAAGAATATAATGAATACCCTATGTGAATGCCTCTGCCTCTGCTTAATGAAGAGAACGTCAACAACACATTTGAAGATCCTGTGCTGTCCTCTCAATCATACTTCTTTCTCTTCTCCGCGAAAGTGAATGGTATGCTGAATTCTTTAACATTCCCTTGCCTTTCTGTACATTTTCAATATATATGTATGCATCCCTAAACAACTAAAGTTTAGTACTTTTTTTTTGCCATACTGGGGATTGAACCCAGGGGCATTCTACCTCTGAGCTATACCACCAGCCCTATTTTGCATTCTTTATTTTGAAACAGGGTCTCACTAAGTTGCAGAGGACCTCACTAAGTAGCTGAGGCTGGCTGCAAACCTACAGCCCTCCTGTCTCAGCCTCCCAAGTCCTGGGATTACAAGCGTGCACTACCACACCTGGCTAAAGTTTAGTACATTTCTAAGTTTAGTGACCTTTTCTTATCTTGTTGCTAATTTTCTTGACAGGATAGGTGAGCTGTGCCACAATAATGAAACATAAATTTGAGTCACAGTCCAATGAGTGCTGGGTGGTTCTACTTGGTACTTGTAGGCTATTTCTGATGTGTGAAGCTGTCGAGTTACACATACACTTTCCAAACTCACTATCACATCCCATTGGTACGGACTCTTTTGATCCAAGCCCAGCTGCAAGGATGTCTAGGAAATGTAGTCTTCCATGTGTAAGGCAGAGAAAAAGGAAGAATGACTTGGTGAACTCATAGTGGTGTCTCTGCCTGTCCAATACATAAATGTTCCCAGCAAGGTGCCAGACTATTTGCTCCTTAAAGACTTGGCTCCGGGCTGGAGGCGTAGCTCAGTGGTAGAGTGCTTGTCTAGTATGCGTGGCTCAAAGCCCTGAGTTAAATCCTCAGCAACACACACACACACACACACACACACACACACACACACACAGATTGAATCCCATTTTAGTCTGGCATGGTGGTTCATACCTGTAATCCTACTACTTGGGAAGCTAAGACAGGAGGATGTCAGGTTTGAGGACAGCAACTTAGCAAGACCCTGTTTCAAAAAAATTTTTTTTTCAGTACTAGGGACACAACAGGACACAGTAAACACGTGTCTAAGAGCAGTTCAGTGAGTGCTCGGCTCTGCCAGGGCTGGGCAACGTGAGTGACGTTACCTCTCTGGGCCGCAGTCAGTTCCCCTGCAAGTAAGAGCCAGGACGCACGCAATCATCGTCTCTCCCAGGACCAGTCACCAAGTCACGAAGGGGCTCTGGCCACACAACAGACGAAGCTGGGGGACAGAGGAAGAAATGAACTCAGCACTGGGACCAAGCGAGTGTGGGTGGGCATCGGTGGAGCAGGACGCAGGAGAGCATGCCTGCCGAGAGCGAGGCCAGGGGTCTGCAGATCTCCATTGCCAAACGTGGACACCAACCAGGGCCGTCAAGGCCTGTGTACCCTGAAATCTTACTCTGGCTCCCCTGGGTTGCAAAGACCCAGTTGCAGAGCTGCCAGGGGTTTCCTGGGCCCCAGATTCCAAGGAAACTTCCAAATGCAGAGCCTGGGCCCCATAGGCTGGAGCGCGGGACTGAAGATTTGGCCTCGTTCATTCACTGATGCTGATCCACAGACACTGCTGAGTGCGGGGCACAGCCAGCAGTGGAGGGGCTGGTCTCTGCTCTCCTCCGCCCTCCTTCCATTCACGTGGAGGAGGCGAGCACGAAACAGGCACACAAATAAGTAACGGATCAACTTCAGGCTGTTGTAAGTACTGCAAAGAAACCCAGCAGGGCGATGGGGTAGCTGGGGTGGCTAAGGGAGAACCCCTTCTTCCACCTTAGCCTCTCCTGGGCTACGATGCAGAGCTGCCAGCTGGGGAGGAGGAAGCTGAGGTATGGACAGGGCAGTGTGGAGAAAAGAGAAAAAGAGGAAAGAAGAGAGTGGTTCACAGAGCAGGGCAGGGCAGAAGGCTGCAGGCTCCTGGCCTTGGCACACACAGCTTTAGGCTGTCCTGCATTGCTGAGCTCTGTTAAGGGGCAGAAAGCTGCTGGTGACCAGGGCACAGCTTGCCTGCTGAGCACTGGAGTCCTCCCTCTGCCCCGGTCTCCTCTCCAGGGGCCTCCTCGACATGTCCCTGCCCCAGTCTTGTGAGGCCTGGGCAGGGGCCCAGGGAGGTCACTGACGGAGGGAGATCGATGTCCCAGGATGGACAGCTAAACATGAACCACCAGGGCCCCGAGATGTCCTGGTTGGGAGTATTTGTCCTGGTTGGGAATATCCCTGGTGGAAGGCTGAAACAGCAGCTTTTCCCTAGAAATCAAGGGCTCCCAAGGACAGGCAGTCATCATTCCAAGAGGTCTGAGCACGCGAGGCCTGCAGGACTGCCCCCAGCACCCCTGGGCCTCCTGTCAACCAGCTGAGGAACAAACCAAGCTCCAGGGAGCCATGTGTCACACCCACCTCATGACAGCAGCAGCAGTGCCCTCCGGAACCCAAGAGCAGACTGAGGCGGGCTGCCAAGGAATCAGGAGTGCATTACATGTATGTGTGTTGCATATACATGCACGTGATTATTACATACATGCACATCCCGTGTCCTGAGGGAATCCTCTGGTCCCCTGTCAACGGGGCCAGTTGGTCACCCTGGAAAACACAGCTGGAGAAGAGAGAAGCAGCCGGAGTCTGGTGCATTCATTGATTAACCACCGTGGGTAGATGGGGTTGGCTGTAGAGGACAGAGAGAGGGTGTCCCTACATGGGTGAGGGGCACCTTTTTCCTTTGGAAGCACTACAGCCACCATGCTCCCCAGCACCAAATAACTAAACCCGCATGTCCCTGTATCCATTGTCACCCTCTGTTCCCGTTGTCCCTGGGCAACAGCTATCTGTCCCTGGCCCGTAGCCTCTGCACAGCCCCCTCAGTGAGACTGCAGTTCTTCACCGCTCCATGACCCGGGGGTGGGGGTATTCTATCCCTCCCTCCCTCTCTCCCGGCATTGGCCCATAGACTTGGCGACGTCTCCAAGCTGCTGGCTTCAACCCCCTCCTGTCCAGCCCCCCAGCTTACTCCACACACACAGAAAGTGAGTGGAGGGGTCGTTGTACAGCCTTGAGCATGGTGGGGTGGGGGGTGGGCAGGGCAGCTTCAGCGATGGACAATGTGGCTCTTAGTGTATCTTAGTGTATTCCCTCCGGAAAGAGAGCTCAGCCCCCGCCCCGGCCAAGGCAGGACCAGGAGGAGCTGCAATGTTGTTCCACCACGCCACGCGTCCGCCAGACCCCAGGTCTGCCTGCAAGACACCGGTCATGCTCAATGCCATCTCTGTTGTGAGATTCCTCGTGAAAAGCCCTTGTGTTGCGGCTCCCGGCTCTAGGGAGAACTTCGGTACAAGGTCCCCATTCATGCCAAGCGCACCCTTCTCGGCCACACAGGCCGCCCCTGCTCCCGGCGGACAGCTGCCTGGGGTGCAGGGTGCATCTTCCCCCTTTGGACTCCAGGAAAGCCAAGCACATGCAGACCGAATCCCCCTTTCCGCCCCGGTCGCCTTCTGGGAAATCCTAACACCAGAGCAGCTCATGCCAGC
>PVJS01003209.1:0-77383 GCA_004027185.1 Glis glis
AACTGTAAGCCCATCTGATAAATCCCTTTTTCCATATACTCATTCTGTGAATTCTGTTAGTCTAGTGAACCCTGGCCAATACAGCATATTAGCTGAAGTTCTACTCCTGAATTTTATCATTCATTATTTTTATAATATATTATCCTTTCCTCCGGATTTTGATTCTTCCTTTATCACATTTAATAATTTTACATATATATGTATTTATTTTATTCTTTCAGTTTATCATTCTAGCAGCTGAATATGTATGCTGACCATCCCAGTGAATTGTATTTTGTAATTTTAGGTCACAAGGTGGATTTGTAGATGGGAAGCTCTACTCAGGTTGAGACAATGCCCCTGCAGAGCAGTTTTACTTGCATTCTCTCTCTTTTTTTTTCTGTGTGCAGTACTGGGGATTGAACCCAGGGGCATTCTACCTCTAAGCTACACCCCTATCCCCATTTTTTATTTTGAAACAGAGTCACTAAGTTGCTGAAGGCTTCATTAAGTTGCTGGGGCTAGCCTCAAACCTGCAATCCTCCTGTCTTAGCCTCCCAAGTATTGGGATTACAGGCATGTACTACCACACCGAGCTTTAGTTGTATTCTTGACAAGCATTGTAGGAATATCTTGAGTCTGAAATTAGTTTCTATTAGTTTGTAGATTCTAGGGAAAGGCAAGCTGAAATTACAAACTTAAAAGAAGTGTAGGCTTGGTTTTTAAACTCCTATAGAAGCCAGGCGTGGTGGCACACACTTGTAATCCCAGTACTTGGGAGGCTGAGACAGGAGGATTGCAGGTTGGCGGCCAGCCTCAGCTACTTAGTGAGGTCCTCCATTAACTTAGTGAGAAACTGTTTCAAATTGAAGAATAAAAAATAGGGCTGGGGGTGTAGCTCAGAGGTAGAATGCCCCTGGGTTCAATCCCCAGTACCTAAAAAAACAAAAAACCAAAGAACTCATATAGAGAATTTTTTGGTATTCTTTTTATCCAAAGTCCAGCAGAGAGAGGGTTCCTTTGTTGGTAAGAATTTATTTTCAGGTCAAAACTTTCACTAAGATAGTAGTGCTTCCAGGGTCTCAGCTCAATCCCATCTCTTTAGATTGGCCCAATGTTTCTTCTCCTATTTCTGTGTGGATATGGGAACCCCGTCCCAGTACACCAAGATTGCTGTCCTCTCCTCACCAAGCTCTCCAGGACTGCTCTAGCATCAGCAGAGCATATTTGCCAGGTTTTCAAGGCTGATTTCACATCTGATGTTTCAGAATTCCCATTTTTTCTTAGCTCAGCTATGCATCTTAAATAATGTCTCCTGTTTCACCTATCACTGATAGGTGTTTGTCATGGGGTTTTTAAAGTTATTATGTGGCCGTTTTACAATTAGAAGCCCTTGCACATCTTGCATTTATTAAAACACTGGGCATAGTAGTGTGGATAAAAAGACCTGGAAGATAGAGTCTCTGCTCACAAGATAATAGACACATAATTTTTGTGTAACATAGTATTATTGGTATAGAAGGAAAACACATACAATCCTTTTGAAACAAAATATGGCCACACAAGTTTATGGATGGGATAAGATCAAAGAAGGCTTCCTGGAAGAAGAGATACCTAATCTGATTCTGAAATGTGAATAGGAATAAACCAGGTAATAATTACAAAGGAGGGAGGAAGGTTCATGGTAAATTTGAGAGAACTGCAAGCATCTCTGAGCAATTAGAACAGAGCTCAAGGAACTAGCCACATCTTATTGCTAGACTCAACACACAGATTTCTGATTCAGCTTTCCTGACACTTTGGTAATAAGTCAGGGGCAATGCCATAAAGATAGAGCATTCTGGTTACAGGAATGCAATGGTTCACTGTGGCAGCTGAGTCCTCTGGGAAGCCGATGGCAAAGAAGTGTTAGAAGTACAAGGGGTTTATTGGGGGTGGTGTCCTTAAAAGGCAGAGTGGGGAGAGGGCAGAGGGCAGGGAGAGCCTCCAGTCTGCAATGCAGGTCTCACATTTGTGAAAGGAGAGGGGGAAAGAAGTAAGATTGTATAGGAAGAGCTTCAGGCTGGTGCAAATGTGAGAAAGTATTTGCCAAACAGAGAACGCTAATGCATTGTGTATAGAAGAGTCTAAGTTGGGCAGAAATGGCCAGGCCAAAGATGCCTACTCAGTGCTATGCTCAGGAATTGATTGGGGCTGCCAGGTGAGAGCACACCTCAGTGGAATCCCTTGAGCCTCCATGGCTACCATGCTTTCACTGGAAATTTCATAAATTGGCTTTCTGGTTTCTGTACAAGCTGCATCTGAATTTCACTATGTCCCTGTCACTAAAAATCTGGTAATTTCTAAGTCTCCTATACCTAAGCTAAAAGGTTGAGGATGAGAATTACATCATGACAGATTTATCCAGGTAATATCTAGCAAGCCTTGGGTTTCTAACATCCTTTCAACCTGCCTGTTAATGGAACAAAGACCTCTGCATCTCATGTGCATCATATGCCTGCCTTTTTGGTTCTAAATTCTATCCTTTCTACCACATCGTGGTTTTGTCCTGTTGATCCAGGAAGCGTTTTTATTCCAGATACCCTTGTTGGCCTCTCTTCACATAGACCAGAGGAGATGGCTAAGAATCATACTGCTAGAATAAGGGATTTGAGCTATATTAGAAAAAGATATATCAATACAAAAAAGAAACTAGCAAATTACTATCATATTCTTCCTCCCAGGAAATTTTAATTGCTGAGGAATTCCTTAACACATGACATGGAAAAATTGGTCACATAATTTGAACCTTTGAAATTACACGGTGTTTAAAAAATTTTTTTTAAAGAGGGCACAAGAATGAATCATTGAGAATGAGTCATTTGTGTTCTCTATGCACAGACCACCCCATCAAGACTGCAAAGTATGCATGTAACTTCTCTGATATTCTTGTGAATGAAGGCAAGGAACTGTGTCTCTGTTTTCCTTATTCTAGGGCACATAGAATGCCTGGATAAGAGTGAACTTGCTGGGGTCACACACAGACAGCTTGATATTTCTATTTTCTGTAGACAAAATCTCATGTTCTAACATGTTCTATCCCTAAAACTATAATTCAATTCCTTACACTACAGAACACCATTCATAGTGTCAAGAGATTTTGTTTTGTTTTGCAAAGAGAATTTGTTTTATCCAGCTGCATTAAATGTCCCTTGCTTCCACTTTGACTCAAGTAGTGTGTGTGTGTGGTTTTTTTTGTTTGTTTGTTTCTTTTGTTTGGTACTAGGGATCGAACCCAGGCATCCTATCTCTGAATTACACCCCTAGCCCTTTTTATTTTTTTATTTTGAAACTCAGTCGCACTAAGTTGCTGAGGACCTCCCGGAGTTGCTGAAGCTGGCCTTGAACCTGTGATCCTCCGGTCTCAGTTCCCAAGTACTGAGATTACAGGCGTGTGCCATCACACCCAGTAAAACTAGCATATTTTTGAGAAGTGTGATAATTTGAAGCAATTGATCTACGCACAGATGAATCTAAACAGCATCGTCCTTGGGAACAGTCAAGTTGTCAAGTACCAAAGCAAGGAAAATGAATGTGTCATTTCTGTGTGAGTGTATGATAAGAAAGAAAAAGGAAGGTTGGAAAAGGATATGGAGAAAATAAGGTCAGAGAAGCTGCTCCTTCCAAAAGGTTTCCATTGGCGGTATTAAATAGATCCAGAACTGCAGTAGGTTCCCTAAAATTACCCTACACTTTCATTTACAGTTAAATGCTGGAGGTTTTCCTAATGAGCTAAGGGATTGAAGGCTCAGTTAGGAATGCAATCTTAAATTTTGTGCCCACTGTTCTGAGCAGAGAAACAACCAAAACATGATCTCAGTCATTTCAGGAATGTTTATTGCAATCGTGACCAAGACAGGTTCTTTATTTGTTAGCACTCCACACAAATTTCATACAACTTACAATATTTTAGGGCAGAGAGAGACTGAGAGAAGAAGGATAGTGATTGATATGGCCTGGAAAGCAGGTTGGGCAGTCCATTTACCACGGAGCTCAGTTGGCTGTGCTGGGGTTCTACAGTCAGGGTCAGTTGTGAGTATGGACTGAGTCTTCAGGCTGACCTTAGCTGGTGAGTGCTTCCCACACAGAGAGGATGTGACAAGTGGTCTCAACCAGAAAATAAAGTAAGGAATAGCCTGGAAGCTACCAGTGGCCAATGCCTCTGGCTGAGCCATCGTTAACCTCATATTGGTTGTAATGGTGAGGTAGCAAGACTCCATGGTGGACGAAGCTGCAGGTGTTCTACCTCTGGTGCTATTATAGCCCTCAGGTTGCTAGGGGCTCATGTTGGTTGTCAAGTCATATTCTGCATATGGCTGGGCAGTTGGCATGGTGCCTGCACGTGGCCTATCATGCTCTGCATTGCACCTTGTGCTGGTGCCTCTGTGTTGCCAGCAGTACCCCAGGTGTGTTGTGCCATGCCTGTGTGTGCTTTGAGAGTTATGCTTGTGTGTTGCACAACATGCTCTGGTGTGGTACTCTACACCCGGGTGTGCTTTGGGAGTTAAGCCCCTCTTTGACGTTAGTGGAGCCCCACTGCGCGCGCGTATGCACGCGCGCACACACACACACACACACACGCTCTTTTTTTTTTATGTGTGCTCCATACATCTACCATGGGCATGAAAAGTTTAACTCTAGACTAACTCCCCCATGCATTTCTTCCTCGTTGAGCTTCCAAAGTGTCCTATACTAACAATTTATCTGTGTTTTCAGGGCTCTTGGGTATATCATTGAATTGAAATTAGTGTGTATGTGTATGTAAGTGTGATATCTAAGTAAGAAAAATATTCTATGGCATCTAATTAAAGAAAACTAATAAACAGACATTCAAAAATAAAAGAAGAACATAATAAAACACCTAAGAAAGGCCACAAGTACCAGGACCTCCAGATAGGCATATGCAGATTAGGTCTCTAACCCTGCTCAATGTTAACTGCTCTTGCTTTATAATTGTTCTGCTCCAAGTGTTTATATAATTACTCCATTCTTTGCTCAGGGTGTTTTGGTTAGATAGTTCAACTAAATGTTAAGACATCAAATGAATAAATAGAACTGCAATAGACTGGGGATGATGCCAGCAATGAGTATCCTTATTAAGGTTATAGGTTTTAGCAAAGATTGGATTAAATGCTGATGCTGATTATATCTAAATACTCCAGTGGGAATGTTATTAAAAGGTCTTTGGAGAGGCTTTTTTTTTGACATGTGGTATGTTTTTGTTGCTTTTAATAATAATGTTTCCAAATGGGTTGCTCAATGTGAAAGGATATTACCATGGATTTAAGACATTTTCCTGGGAGATGTGGGTGGGAGGGAGAGGTAGATTTGGTATTTCGTTATTAATTTAGTTTATGGAAAAAAATGAAAAACAAATCATAGTTTTAGAATAAGATTTACATAACAAAATAAATTGAAGGTGTGTTTAGAATTTGATTAATTTTGTCACTTCTAGAGCTTTGTTCAATGAAGTGATGACTTGGCAATTTGTAGCCAAAGGATTTTGCCAAAACTCTCAAAAATCAGGTGAAATTTTCAATATGTAAATGTAGATATAAAATTTTTGAAAGGGAAGGATGGGGTGAAAGACTAAAGTACAAATGTTATATTTTGCAACAAAGTAGAAATAATGTAACTGAAAAGTTAGAGGGAAAGAAGAAAATAGAATAAGCATATTGATTATTGGATAATCAGTAGTGGGTATTAAAGTATAATAACAAAACTGTACCCAAGAGTCAAAGACAAGAACAGAAAGAGTCCCCGAATTCCTGGAGATTAAAGGTATTAAACAAGTGTAAGTACAATGGTAATCACCAGAACAAAAGATAAGCCTTTCTGAGTATCCCCCAAAATTAAATTAGGCAACAAAGTGCCACATATGTTAAAAAAAAAGAAACAGCAAATATAACAAAATACATATAACTATTCTGCTATAGTTGGTGTTACCAGTATGAGGCTCCTTTTGCTCAATTTGGGATAGAAATCATGAAAAGACAAAGTAGAGCGTGTGTGTGTGTGTGTGTGTGTGTGTGTGTGTGTGTGTTACCAGCTCATCCAAGGGTTTTTTGTTTTGTTTTGTTTTGGTAATGGGGATTGAACCTAAGGGTTTCTACCTCTGAATTACAGTCCCAACTCTTTTTAAAATTTACATATTTTCCTTAACACCAACAATTTTTAAATTTATTTTTATACTTTTATTGGTGCATTGTAGTCTCACATCATAATATAGTTCAGAGTCCTTTTTTAAATTTAAATTTAATTTTTAGTTTGTTTTTTAAATTTTGAAACAGGGTCTGCTAAGTTTCTGAACCTGTGATCCTCCTTTCTCAACCTCCTAAATACTTGGATCAGCATGCCTGGCATCATCTGAGGATTTTTTTGCTCAATTCAAGATGGAAATTATGAAGACACATGCAATACCAACGGACAAAGGCTTTACTGGAGCTTGAATTCAAGTACAAGGGAGTGTGTGGTTAGGGTCCTAGACTGCTCACTGAGGATGCAAGGAGCAAAGCTTCTATGGACATAAAGGACGGCTCCAGCAGGTGCCCACTCAGCTGTTGTGCACCATCTCAGGATTTCAAGTCTTTGCTCTCAGCACAAAGGTTTGCTCAAGCATGTTGGGTTCATCTACACTTGGCTCATGAAGGAGGTGGAGATGCTCACTACAGGCCACCCCTGGAAGGTCATATATTGGTCATGTTCAGGTCTATTGGGCATGTAGGGGCTTTCAGGAAAGCTTTAGGAGGATTCAGCAGCTCTAGAACTTGATCATTGGTGGAAACAGTTCTTTGAAAGCAGCTTGCCTTTGGCAGAAAACTTTGGTGGGAGATATAGGGCCCTCCCTGCTCTGACTCATTGGATAAAACACATCAGTATTATCAATAAGTATGAATGGATTTTCCTCACCTACTGTCTCAGTCCACATTCTTACTGTTGTGATCTAGAACAACTGACCACCTTAAATTAGAGGAAGGAAGATTTATTTTCTCACAGTTTTTTGAGATTTCAGTTTCAGTCCATGTCAGGCTGAGTCTGTGGAGCTCAGGGCATGGTGGCAGGAAGCAGAGAGAGGGAGAGAACAAGGGCTCTGCTCTCACATCATGGAGGCCAGAAGCAAGAGATCAAGCAAGGGGGTTAAAGGCCCAAGCACAGTCCCTAAGGCGACACCCCCAGGGACCCACCTCCTCCAGCCACACCCCACCTGCCTAGGTTACCACCTGGTAGATCCATTCAAACCTTCATGATTTAATTACATCAACTCTGAACATTAATGCATGAGCTCTTCAGGGGACATTCTATATCTAACCATAATACCTACTAAAAGAAAAAGATTTTCAATTTGGCTCATAAAAAATGATCTGCCATTTCTAAAAATCTTAATACCTAATCCTGGTAGGTACAGTACAAAAGAGGAAATGAAGTACCAATGTTACTAATGAATATTGATACAAAAATAATAGCAAATAAAATTAAATATCATGTTAAGAAAATAATGTATCATGACCAGGTGAGATTTATTCCCATGTTGGTTAAATATTAGGAAATCCATTAATGTTGCACTTAATGTTAATATCTCTAAGGGAAAAATCATATGTTTATCTCTACAGATGTTTATAAGCTATATGGATGAAAATCAAAATAAATTCATGACAGAAACATTCAAAAAAGCAGGAATTGAGTGGTACTTTCTTGACATTATAAAAGATAGATTAGTTCTAAAAAAAGTATCTTACTAATACAGAAACCGTAGAGAAATTTTTACTAAGATGGAGAATGGATGTCATCAATACATGATATATGCATGTATGGAAATGTCATAGTGAAATCCATTAAGTTTTACCATTAATACATGTTAAAAATGGATGTCATAATTCAACCATAAAAAGGGACGAAATCCTGTCATTTGCAACAACCTGGATGGAACTGTAGGTTATTACATTGAGTGAAGTAAGCCAGGTGCAGAAAGACAAACACCTCATGATCTCACTCCTCTGTGTAATCTAAAAAAAGTTGATTTCATAGAAATTAAGAGAGTAGTGGTTTTCAGAGGCTGGGTGAGTAGCGGAAAGGAAGGGGTGGGAAGAGGTTGATCAATAGGTACTAAGATAATTGACAGAAATGAGTTTGCTCTATTGCATAGTAGGATGACTACAGATAAGAAAAATGTCCTGTACACGTCTTCTAAAAAAGCAGAAGACAGGATTTTGAATGGTTTTACTTATAAAGTCTTCACTATAAAGAAATTTTAAAATCAAAGAACAAAGAACCAAAAGCCCAACAGAAAAGTGGGATAGAGACAAGATCAGACAATTTTAAAAGTAAAATGTATAAATGACCCTTAATTTCTTTATTTATAAGGCAGGGATGAGATCACCCCCTTTTTTGAGCTACTTTGAGACTTGGATAAGGTACTGTATATATCTGACATAAATTAGGTTCACAGAAAGTGCCAGGTTCTTCCCTCTGATATTTATATCATGTTTTCCTATATTTGCATTCATTTCTGTATTAAAAGTTTTCTTCTTTTGTTTCAGACCCCATTCCCCTCTGCTGCTCAGTTGCTGGAATTCCCCAGAGATGCTGCTTTCCTTACTTATTCTTCTCTCCCCAGAGAACTTCTCTCTATCTGTGGTTTTAACTATGATTTTCCCTTCCTGAGCAGAAGCAATACTGCTATTAGAGTTTGTGAACTGTTTATATCGGTGAATATCACAGAAGAATGTGGTAAAACTATATTGATTTCCAATTTATGAATCATTAATTTCATTATCTATAAAGGCCTCCTGTGCCTACGATATCACATACTACACTTTTGAAGGAGACTGGTTGTAAACCAATTGTAATCAAAGCAGAATGCTGCAGATGAAGGAGAGATATATTGATCATGCTACAGGGCATTAGAAGAGGGAGCAATTGATTAGGACCAGGGAAATCTTTGCAAAGAAGTTTAATTTAGAGTGCACCCTAAAGGAGTAGAAGAATTTCAAGAGGAAAATTATTTGGGAAATTTATTATTTGGAAATTCAGCTTAATTTTATTCAAGGCATATGAAAGGGGGAGAGCAGAGAACAACGAGACTTAAGCGAACAAGCCATATCATGTTCCTCATTTTTAATATTCACATTGGGCAGAAAATTGTTATAGGACAGAGAGTTGTGATAAAAGGCATTCCCCCCCCCCCACTGAGTCATTTACAGGAACTTTTTGAAAAAAACCAATATCAGGAAATTACCTCATTTTTATGGAGACTAGTTAAGGAATTGGTTTAATGGAAACCACTCATTAGAGATATAAAGGAAGTAATCTCAATTAAGATCATCACCATCTTGTTATGTGGGAACAGGAGAACATTGAAGAGGGGCTGTAGATAGGAGGTTGGTGGCTAGAACTTAACTCTCATTTTGACAGAAAATGTACATTAACTTAGAGACACAAATGTTACTAAAGCCTGGACTCTTTCTACCTGTCCTGTTAAAATGTTTATTTCTAGTTATTTACTATACTCCCATTTATTCTTTTTTTTTTTTTTTGCGGTACCGGGAATTGAACCCAGGGGCGTTCTACCTCCGAGCTACACCCCTGGCCCTATTTTTTATCCTTTACTGAAACAGGGTCTCACGAAGTTGCGGAGGGCCTCACTAAGTAGCTGAGGCTGGCTGCGAACCCGGATCCTCCGGTCTCCGCCTCCCAAGTACTGGGATTACAAGTGTGCGCAACCACGCCCACCTCTACTCCCATTTATTCTTGATCAAGCCATTAGTAACTTTCCATTCTTGTTTCTCTTGCCTCTTGTCCTCATCTTTAATAAGTGAGAGTAAAGAGTTTATGGAACTCACATTAGTTAAGTACTTTGCATCTATCAGGCACCAAGCCGCATGGCGTATACATGTTGCTTTAAGTAATTCTCACAATACCCTTAGAACGAAGTGAGGTTCAAGGAGGTTGTGTGACCAGCCCGACATCATGGATGTTGTATTTATATAGAGCAGTTCTTTCTGCTCTATCAGCTTAGGTCTATCTGACTCCAAATCCTTGTATTTTCTGTTACATTCTGTCACTGCCCCAAATGCACTGCCTTTGGAATTCTGTCTGCAGGAGCTCGGTGTAATATTAGAGCAGTTACAATCCATAACAATAATCACGGTGTGATCTTGGGTTCCCATCAAGGCTCATATTGCTGGAAAGGACTTCAGAGCTCTAAACTGTTGTTTTAAAAAAGATGTAATTAAGACCCAGAAAGGTTAAGTGACTTCACTGAAGCTTTAGGCTAATTAGTGGCAGAACTTTGGCCAGAAATCAGGTTTTGATTTTAGTGTAGTATTTTTTTTCATCTTTTTTACTAGCCTCAGGAACTAGAACAAAGTGTGAAAATATTAAAAAACAAAACAAAACAAAACAAAATCCAGGATCCACAGGGCAGAGTTCTTGAATACACTAAGGTGTTGGTCTTTAAATGAAATTGATTCCTTACCAAACCCTTAGGATCAGAAATCCTTTGAGATTTTTTTTTTTCTGATTCATCATGTGTCAGTATGCTTCCAAAACCCTTAACTGGCTAATGCTGTGTGTGTTGTTTATAGGGAATTCCTTTGGGGAAAGAATAAAGTTGTTAGAGAGTTAGAACAACTGAGCCACCTAATAATAGAATACAAATATTAGAGAAAGATTCCCTGAGCCTCCTTGCAGACTCCGGCTGCCAAGTAAGTGTGGAGTTCAAGGCAGGGGAGCTCAGGATTGCAGAAGCGGTGAGGAGATCTCATACGCCTGCTCTCCATCCTGCCTTGTCCTCCCCTGATCCCAACCTTGGTCCGTTAACTTATTCATTCATCTCAGTTTTAGGGAGCTCTGTCATGGTCTTTATTATGTTTTGAATTTGACCCAGTTCATAGTTCATAAGGGTTCCTTTACCCCATCCTCTCCCCTCCCAATAAAAACCACTTATATATTCTTAGAAATGTGTTTTTTATTTACTTTTGTTATAGTTAGATATAGAATGGCACCTTGAAGAGCTCATAGATTGGTGTTTGGAATTTATTTATTTATTTATTTATTTATTTATTTATTTATTTATTGCGGTACCGGGGATTGAATGCAGGGGCGTTCTACCTCCACGCTACACCCCCGGCCCTATTTTTTTTTTTATAATTTATTTTGAAACCGGGTCTCATGAAGTTGCGGAGGGCCTCACTAAGGAGAGAGAGAGAGAGAGAGATAGGGAGAGAGAGCGAGAGAGCTGAGGCTGGCCGCGAACCTGGATCCTCCGGTCTCCGCCTCCCAAAGTACTGGGATTACAAGCGTGCGCCACCACGCCCAGCTGGTGTTTGGAATTTATATAATTGAGTCATGAGGATTGTAATCTCAGCAGTAGATAAATCCATTGCGATGGATTTAACTGGGTGGTGGCCTGGGCTGGTAGTGAGTGGCTGGAGGGGTGAGTCCCTGGGGGTGCGGCCTTGGTCCCTCCCCCTGCTCTCTCTCTTGCTTCTGGCCTCCATGATGTGAGCACAGTCCACGTGCTCTCCCTCTCTCCTCCTCCACCACCATGAGCTCTCTCTCTCTCTCCTTTTTTTTTGCAGTACTGAGGATTAAACCCAGAGAAATTCTACCTCTGAACTATACCCCTAGCCCTATTTTATTTTTTAACTGAAACAGTGTCTCACTAAGTTGCAGAGGGCTTTGCTAAGTTGCTGAGGCTGGCTTCAAACCTGCACTCCTCCTATCTCAGCCTCCCAAGTACTAGGATTACAGGTGTGTGTCACCACGCCTGACTGAGGTTTCAATATTCTGAATTCAGTGTTCATTTGTTTATTTTTATTTAGAAGGAAAACAACATTCCCAAATAGATGGGACAACTGAACTCCCCTCTACAGCACATATACCATAGTTTTTCCTACCTTTGTGCCTACTCCTGTGCTAATTCCTCTACCTCCTATATGGGATTCTTGCCCTGCCAGCTCCTCTTCTATAAATTCTACCCAATCTATAAGTTCCTGAAGCTTCCAGAAAGTCCTTGTCAAATCCTCAATAATAGAAGTCGTAGGAGATGTTCTTCTGAACCATCATGAGTTAATATGCTTCTAAGAGCCCTTTACTGGTCAAATGTTGGGAGTTACCTGTATGTAATTCTTCACACAGAGAGAATAAAATTGTTGCAATTCCTGGCTGCACCATGAACATTAATTTTACTGCATTTTAATAGGGTCTTAGAAAGACTGCCTTTCTGAAAGCAGCCACTCTTTACTTAGGCCTGCAGATGCCCAGTGGGGAACTGAAAGCAGGATGAAGCTTGGAATCTCTGCCTTTATCTTGTCTCTGTCTCCTTGATTACTTTCAACTTTGGGTCAGGTCCCTGCTCAGCTCTGCATGTAGGCATTTTCAGCATTTAAGGAGTGTTGCCTAAAAACTAGTCATACAAAGTTTCTTAGCTCTAAAAGCACCTAACCTGTCTTGCCCCCCTTGAACACTGAGGCAGGATTTGCAGCCTCCTGTTTCAGACCCCTGCAGTGGTGCCTGGAAGGTTCCAGTCACTGCTCCCTTCCAGGATCACAGGCCTGATGGACAAACGCCTGAGCAACAAGTGGTGATTACCCCTTCAAGTGACCAAGAACTTCTCCAGAGCCACCTCACAGAGCCAGGACTGAGAGAATGATTGACCAGGCCAGAGTTGGACCAAGACTGATTAATTATGCACACCTCTCACCGCCGGCCCCAATTCTGCCTCTGCATAAACCTACAGCTCCTGCCAGCACCCTGAAGACAGGGCTGAGATGCTGAGTCTCACTTTGTCTTCCCAATATGACCGTATTGATTAAAGTTTCCTTCTCTGCTTTTCAACGTGACGTTTCCTTCTTAGTTTTTGGGGCGAGTGGCCAGACCTGGTTTGTTGGGACCTCTGGAGTCTGGCATTTGCAGAACATATTTTAGTCCAGCATTTGCATGACTCTTACACTTAAGTTTAATTTAGCATTTGATTTTCCTTTAATTTTTGAATGTTATTTTTGTATCTACATTTCGATTAAAATGTCTTTATACATATTTATTAGGCACCTGCTATGTAAGACACTGCTTGGTGCTATGGGTGAAAATGGTCAATAAATGGTTGTCTGATGAATGGAGGGGCCATGGTTTGAGGTCATTTTTGGACGCTTTGTCCATTTTCTTCACACGGTGAAACACACTCTCAAGAAGAGAGAGGTAGCATGTGGCTAAAAGTATTAGGCACCATAGTTATGGTGGAAACAAGGAGCTAGGAATATTCAGAGGAAAAGAGTTCAGTAGAATCTCCTGGATAATTTTTGTCATTTTATTTGAAAATTAATCAAATGGGCTATTCATCCCATTATGGGATGTCAAGGAATGCTGGAAGAAAAATAAAGCAGAAAATAAAAACCAATGATAATTTGCAGACACAAAGACCTACTATAACTCTTTTACACAATTGTATGCAGGTTTTGTCCATAATTATTAACTTAAGTATTTTTCTTGATATTTAAAACTTTTTTGTGTGGTACTAGGGATTGAACCCAGGGGCATTCTACTTCTCAGTTATACCCCCAGCCCTTTTTGTTTTTTATTTTGAAACAGTGTCTCACTAGGTTGCTGAGGCTGGCTTCGAGCCTGTGATCCTCCTGTCTCAGCTTCCCAAGTACTGGGATTATAGGCATGCACCACCACACCTGGCTTAAAACTTTTTATAAATGTAATTTTTACTGATTGTATTATGTTCGATTGCTTAAATGCATCATAACTTAGTTATCTACTCCACTAATGTTGAATATTACTCAGTTATTTTCATATTTTCACTAATGCATGACTTCAAAAATCCTTATAATGGATCTTTGTATTTATATTTCTATGTCCGTCTTAAAATATGGTCCCTAAACTCTTAACCCTCCTATGTAGAGGTGGGATTTAGCTTCTTCCCCTTAAATCTAGGCAGAAGGGACGCTGTGTCAGTTTCGGGGTCTCGGCCTTTCATTTCCTGTCTCTTGGTCTCACTACTAGAACTGTAAGGAAGCACCAGCACCCTGTGGACAGGCTCACACGGAGAGGAACTGAGCGCGTTGGCCCTCAGCCCCGGCGGAGCTTCCAACTGTCTCAGCTGGCAGCTGACCTCAACTCAGCCACACGAGTGAACCACCTTGGAAGTGGTACTTCCTGCTCAAGCTGCCCCAGCTAATAATACACGGAGCACAGGTGAACTTTCCTTGCACAGCCCTATCCCAGTTACACATTTGAGAGCTAAATGATTGCTGTTTTTTTTGGGGGGGGGGATGGTAGATGGGAGGATACTGGGATTGAACCCAGGGGCATTCTACCTCCAAGCTACACCCTCAGCCCTTTTTACTTTTTGTTTTGAAACATGGTCTCACTGGGTTGCTGCGAGTCTGGCCAAGTTGCTGAGGCTGGCCTTGAACCTGCCATCCTCCTGTCTCAGCCTCCCGAGGACTGGGATTACAGATGTGTGCCACCACACCTGTCTTGCTATTTTTTAAGCAACTATTTTGGAGTTTGTTACACAGCAATAAATAAACAGAATAACTTCTGATCGTTGTCTTACAGTAAACTCCTAGAAAAGGAAAAACTCTTAAGACTATAAATACTTTAAAGTCCCCTGCTATAATTGCCTCTCAGATGTCTAGAAGGATTGTATCAATTTCCACCCCATCATCCATGTATGAGAGTGTGTTTCAAGTATGTTTGTTAGCATTGACTATTGTATTAAAAACCATTTGATTTTCATTTTTGAATGCTAGCTTGTTAAATCACCTAATACAATTCAGTAGCTACTTCCTTACTCTTATGGAACCTGTATTTTCTTTTTGATGTGCCAATTCTTAATAGTGTATACTCAGTTATTCTGTTTTTGTAGTATATTTAGCCTTTCTCCATTTTTGTCCTGGTTATAGGCAATTCTATAGTGAACATTTTTGTGCTTTTTTTCATGTTTATTATTAGCCCTTAGATTCATTCCAAGAGGTGAATTTGTAGGGTCAAAGCCTATGAACTTGGTCAAGTCTCCTAGGGCCCAGAAGATGAGCTGCAGATGAGCAGTTATGTGCAGAGATGTGGAAGAAATGTGAACAGAGAATAAAGTGCTGTCTGGAATTGGGCTGCTCAGGACTTGTGGAGCTGGGAGCTTAGTGAATGACCTCCCAAGCTTCCTTGCACAAGGCCATGATTTTGCTGAGCTATTAACATATGGGCCTTTCAGAAGCAACAAGGGTTCTGCAGAAGACAGAGGCAAAGGTACCCTTTGACCTCTCTGGAGGGCTGAGCCAGTCCTTCAGCACCGGCCTGCCAGGCTGTGCTGATGTAGTAGGGTGTGGGCAGACACACAGGATGGATGGTCAGCACAGATCATTCCTCCTTGCTCAAGGGCAAAATCCTCCTACAAGAGTCACTGAGGGGGATGGAGGAAATTTATTTTAGGCAGGAATTTGCTTTGTCTATTATATAGAGCATTGTAGAATTCATGGCAGAATTTGAATGTTTGCCTTTTAAAAGTCCTGCTTCGTTTGGCAAGACACATTTCTTTATTCTCCTATGTACAGCTATTCTTAACCTCCACTGTGAGCAGAATCACCCGTGGAGCTTATCAAAATGCATACTGCTGGGTTACCCCTAGAGACTTGGATTCAGTGGTAGAAGGTGGCACCCAGGAATCTGGCCCTTTTGGGTGATGCTGTGGGGAGAAGTTGTTTGACTAGAGGTAGACGGACCCTGACCTGGGGGCTGTGAGGAACAGTGAGATGCATGCTGGGATCCCCCTTCTAGGAGGGAACATTGTCCCAAGAGGTGGGAACAGCATCAGCAGACAGCCTTCAGTTCTCAGCCCTGCAGAGACAGCCTCGGCTGCACAAAGCCACCTCAGCTACATTCCACCTGGGTGACTATCTAGGTGAGAGCACAAAGGTGCCTGAGGCCAGTCAAACCCAATGGGCCATTTTAGGCTCCATGCATCCCATGGGATCTGTTGAGGGTGCATGCTCTGCTTTACAGCTGAACTTCTGTCTTCTAATCCTGCTTCCTCTTTCCCTCTTCTACCGGAAAGGAGCCAGAGGCACTCTCAGTTAAATTTCCTCCACATGAAATCCATCTCTGATTCAGCTTCCCTTCCCAGAGATTTGACTGTAAACAGGTGCTCCCCAGGATCTACTGTCTGGTCAACCAAAAGAAAAGGGCATAACAGAAGGCCGATTGTGAGATATGCCTCACTCTACGTGAACCCAACCCAACCAGCGCCCGCCTGCACTCTGCGTGCAACATGGCTGCCCTGTTCCCTTCTGCAGACTTCCTGCCTTCTCACCACCCAGCGGCTGGCCTTGGCTAACTCAACTGTAGTGAACCTTCGCTAAATAGGTTTTAATTTTAATCAGATTTTCCCTGTTTAAAACTGTTGCAATCTGGAAGAAATTTGGAGACCACAATAAGATTTGTTCCAAGATTTCTTTCTCTCCAGAGAGGTCTATAAATCTTCCTTTCTTTCTGAGTTTGGGATATGGGTCACTAAGTGGACTATTTATTTGAGGGCTTGAGTCTTTTATTCTTTCTTTTTCTCCATCTTCTGTCTGTCCACCTCTCCTCACCCTTCTCACCCATCACGCAGGGTGCAGGATGGAGCAGTAAGAGCAGAAACTTGAGCGTCAGCCTCACCCAAGTTCACTACCGCACTCGGCCACTTATGGAAAATGTGGTCTTGAGCACATTACTTAAGTCTCAGGTTCCACATTTACAAAATAAGGCTAATTATGGAACGTAGTTTATTGAACTGAGTAAATTAAATATGAATTACTTTTATTCTGCCAGATACATAGTAAGAAGTCAAGAACAGTTGAGCTAATGTTTATATAGCACTTATTCTATACCAGATTAAATATACTAAGTCTTCACACAGTCCCCTGAGGTAGATACTACTGTAACAGTATGAGTACATACTATTATTAACTCTGTACTATAGATGAAGAAACTGAGGCACAGAGAGATTAAATAACTTATAGTTTACATAGCTAGTAAGCAGCAAGAGTTGAGATTCTATAAGTGTAAGCTCTCAAATAAAATAATAATTATGCTTATTATTAGCAATGCAATTATTATGGAATCACTATCACTGCTCTTCACATGTGGAAAGCAACTACCTTTTCCTCTTACCACACATCTCCCAGTGCTCTCAAAAATAGGCTTGCTTTGGAAAGTCAATAAATGAGGTTCATCGTGGAAGCAGGGAGGGCAGGAGTGGGTGGGTTGGGAGATGTTGGTCAAAGGATATGAAACTTCAGTTAGATAGGAGAAATAAATTCAAGAGCTACATTGTACAACACAATTATTATGACTAATAATAATGTATTCTTGAAAATCACTAACAGAGTAGACTTTAAGTGTTATTGCCCCACCCCCAAAAATAAGTATATGAGATAATGCATATTTACTTAGCTTGTTTTGATATTCCACACTGTATGCATGTTTCAAAACAATGTGTCATACACAATTTTTAGTTGTCAATTTAAATAAATAAAAATGTCTGAGGTCTAATATAGCAATATTCTTTTTTTTCTTTTTTTTGTGGTACTGGGGATTGAACCCAGGGGCATCTAGCTTTGACTTATACCCTCAGACTTTTTATTTTGAAACAGGGTATTGATAAGTTGCTAAGGGTCTCACTATGTTACTGAAGATGGCCTCATACCTGCAATCCTCCTGTCTCAGCCTCCCAAGTACTGGAATTACTGGTGTGCACCACCAAGCCAGGCTTAGCAATATTCATTTTGAAGGAAAAATGCAATACTTACCCTCCTTCCAGGGTGATTAGACATGGGTCATGTTCCAAAGGGCTTCATGCATATTTTTTGTTTTATTTTTATTTATTATTTTGTATTCTATATATTTTTGCTTTTAATTAACCATAACCCAGCTTCATTTGTATTATCCAAATTATTATGATTTTTCTAGGTAAACATCATTCCAACAACATACACAATTATTTCATAGGCAATTAGTTTTTCACAGAACTTAACATGTTTCCCACAGCTCCATCCTTCTTCACACAGGTTGCTTTCTGTGGACTCTAACAGGCCTCCCCTCTAACATCTAAACATTCCTGGGAAATTGATGATGGATTGGAGTCCCGGCATTGCTCATAATGAAAACAGACTTTAGAACTCCTTAGCTGGCTGCTCTTGGTTTATGTTTTCATTCTCTTAGCTCATGTCCTTATTTACACCAGGCCTGGAAAAAAAGGGAAAAAGCCAAATTCTGAAGCAAAACTTTGGAAATGAGATAAATTCCAGCTGCTTCAGCAAAAGGAAGCAGCTGTATTCTCGCAAAGTGAATGATAAAAACTGGATTACCCTCCCCGGCTGAAGACCAAAAGAGCTTCAAGATGTTTAGGACAAAAATGGAATTATTTCTTTGATTTTAATTTCAGTTTAGCTTAAAGCATCCTCTGACATGAAGATATTTTAATTTTAATTATCCTTCCACAGAGCTAGGATGAGATAGAGTTTTTGACAAGTGGCCTTTAAATGTGTGTGAAGAAAAGAGAAGATGAAGGCATAGAACACTTTTGTTTTTTTATTAGAATGAAATAAACATTTTATGTACCTCATTACAAAGTGCTGGAATCATCACCATCACCATCTTCACAATTAATGACCAGTTAACAAAGGTTCACCAAGCACCGGTCACATGTGGATACTCACTCTGCTATGACTGTAGATGTCTCCTGTCTGACCCAACGTTGCTCAGTATAAGTCTTTGTTCTCATTTTATTTATCCTTAGTTATAGTCACCAGTTAATTTTTATTAATCCATGCATTCACTTGAGTATTAGCTTATTCAACTATTTATTAAAAATGGTTGGGAATCTAATATGAATGAGGCACGATGCTAGGTGCTGACAGCCTAGTAGAGAAGATGTGCTTATTACGAAGAATCACAGTGAAGAGATCCAATGTGGGTGCTTTCAGGAGGCAGGAGGTTGCCACTGCTGCTCAGAGATTTTATAGCATTAGGGACACATTATGGGATAGGAGAAGGAGGAGGTTCTAAATGTATTTTGAAAGAGCAGAAGTTTTGTAGCTTTTGCTCAGACCTCGATCTCTTGTTTCATAGGCCTTCAACTCTGCTCAGACACATTGTGGAGTCTGACCAGCCCCACAACGCAACAGTAGGTCACATTTCTATGACTTGGCTTTACCTCCTCACTGTAGTTGACTGGATCAGGGGTAAATCTCTTTCTTAGCTATATCAATAAGCTTATCTCTTTTTTTTTTTTTGCGGTACCGGGGATTGAACCCAGGGGCATTCTACCTCCGCGCTACACCCCCAGCCCTATTTTTTTATACTTTATTTTGAAACCGGGTCTCACGAAGTTGCGGAGGGCCTCACTAGGTAGAGAGAGAGAGAGACAGGGAGAGAGAGAGAGAGAGAGAGAGAGAGAGAGAGAGCTGAGGCTGGCGGCAAATCCGGATCCTCTGGTCTCCACCTCCCAAAGTACTGGGATTACAAGCATGCGCCACCACGCCTGGCTAGCTTATCTCTTTTTAAAGGCTTTTAATTAATAGACACATAGGCTAGAGTTCAGGACTAGTGGGCTTTGGAGCAAAAAGATCAGGAGTAAAATAACTTCAGGTGAATTTCTTCCCTTTTCTGTATAAATTGGTACTATTAGGATATTGTGTTGGGGTATTGCAGTTAGATACAAATAAATTGACAAATGAATCAATGACAGAGTTCTTAGATAACAAACAGGAGATTGAAGAAGGGGGAGGAGGGGAAATTGGAAGTTGCTTTAGATGGTGTAGTTAGGGAAGACTTCTCTGAGGAAGTGACACTTCATGTGGGACCTGAAATGAGACAGAGCTGGCTATGCAAGGATGAAGGCCAGGGTGGTGCAGGTAGTGGTATTAACACAATCCTGCAACAGAGCAGGTGGCTGAACAGAGAGCGAGGGGTCTGGAGGGAGGTGAGGTCAGGAGGAAAGCTGGGTCAGATGATAACAAGATTATAGGCATTTGATGGCATTTTGTTCTAGATGCAACCAGAAGCCATAAATGAGTTTTAATCCGAACAGGGACAGTATATGATTTAAGTAGTATTAAGTCAATTAATTTCAAGCCCCTCCGTAAATGATCTAGCAGTTGAAATTTCTAGCACTTAGTGTAGCCTAGCAGGGTCAAGGTATCATGCTTCACATGTCCATTGACTTACATGGCCCAATCTGGGACTTTGTTGAGCTCCATCCACCCGTTACTCAGAGACACAGAATTCAGTGGTGCAGGGAGCTCACCATAATAATGGGAATATTTATAGGTCACTTTTATGTGTCAGGATATAAATATTTTAATATAACTTACTCAATCTCATGCATAAACTAAATATTAATGGATAATTGGGAATTGTTATTCCCCTCAAATATAGAGAAGTTCCAGAATTTGTCCACGCCTGCAGAAAGGAAGCCGTGGAAGTGGGATTCAGGTTGGTGTGACTATAAAGCCAGAATATGGAGCCACCCTTCTCTCCTTCCTCCTGTTCTGTTCGAGTTGGCTGGGATTGTTGAACCAAGTCTAGTCTGATACTCTGGTTTTAGAAGTGAGGCAGTCATGGGTTAAGTGATTTGGGGAAGGTCACATAGCAGCTGGTTGTGGCATATCCTGAAAGACTCTACTCGAGTTCTCACAGACACTATTGTATTGTATGTGCCCTGCTATTCCATCTACTGGTTCTAGTTACTCCCACTTTGTCTTAAGAATCTTTGTTTCTGTGACACTTATAAGGAAGGCAGCCCTCTCCTGTATGACTAGTAAACCAAAATACTTCAGTAAAGGGTTAAGAAGGAAAAACGTGTGTCTGCCAGAGGGAGATCAGACAATATACCATGCAAAAGTTGTTCAAAATCATGTGGCTCTTCACTTCCCCAGAACAACAGCCATCAAGAGAAAGGATACCTCAATACTCTTGACTAGTCTGCATCTTTTTCCACCAAGAAAGCACCTAGTAGAATTATATATCCCTCCCTCCCATACTTGCTTTTCACCTGTCAACATCAATCAGGTATAACTATTTTAATGCTATCTAGCTCTTATGTCTCATCTTCCTATGAGCGAGGAGAGGTTAATTGCGAGGATCAGAATGATGTAGGACTGGTCATTCCCAGTGTGCGCCTGCCATACCAGATCTATAATATGCTAATAGGCAAGCTGGGTGTGGTGGTGCACTCCTGTAATCCCAGTACTTGGGAGGCTGAGAGAGTAGGATCATCACAGGTTCAAGGCCAGCCTCAGCAACTTAGCAAGACCTTCAGCAACCTAGGGAGACCCCGTTTCAAAACAAAAAATAAAAAGAGCTGGGGGTGTAGCTTGGAGGTAGAATGCCCCTGGGTTCAATACCTACTACCACCAAAAAAAAAAAAAATGCTTAAGGAAATGCTAATAGGCATTATGTGAGGGGAAAAATAAAGTTTCCCATGGACAAATGGATTTGGGCAAGGCTAAGCTTATTGAATCACATAATTATTATTATTATTTACTATAAGAAACCTCAGGGTTTTTAATATATACTTTAATATCAAAGATGGGTATAATATGTAGCATTTCTCACATATATTTGCCCATGGAAACCTTTTCTCAGGATTTCCACTAAAACTTAGAGAACTGTAACTGCTGTCCAAATCTCTGACCTAATTCTTAGGCACTTAATCTGCTACAGCCAAGCTTACTCTGTATAAATAAAACCTGCTCCAAGTACAGCAGTCAGATTCCTCATCCTTGGTACTCTTAATTGGTTTCTTAGCCTTAAAAAAATCTCCCAACCTTTCTCTTTTCACTTTTTCTCCTTTTTACTATTAGCCCATGGCAACACACACACACACACACACACACACACACACACACACACACACATTCATTAATGCAAGTTGATATAGAGGTAGAGAAATATGTAATCTGTGCATTCTAATTTCAGAGGCACAAAAAAGCCACCCTGGTTCAAAACTACATTCCCTTTAGTTCAAGACTTGAATTATTTACTTAGAGATTCATTTACATAGCTTTTTTAGTGTTGCCTTAAAAAGAATATCTACCAGCCATTGGTGGCATCTGTTGAATTAGATTTTCTAGTTCTCTAATTGTTTTTTCACTCAATGTCATAGGTAGGGTTTTGAGATGGTAGGAATATTCATAAAGGATGCTGATACCTGCTGCATTCTCTTTCTGGAACTTTTCCAGCCCAGTCCTCTGCTCACCAGCCCTCCCATTCCTTGATTAGGGTGGTCTTGATTACTTAATCCACATTTTATTTTCTTTAACCTTATTATTATTTTTTTAAAGTCAGGGTCTCACTATGTTGTCTAGGCTGGTCTCGAATTCCTTGGCTCAAGCAATATTTCTGCCTCAGCCTCCTATAGGTGTAGGACTACAGGTGTGTGCTACATACCTGGCTTAACCCACATTATTTTCATTCTGGAAGGTTCCATATCAGGTAGCAAAGGCCTGAATACTCCAGCACTTATTGAATGTTGAGCAGGGCAGAAATATCTGCATGTCAATTCACAAAACATTTTGGTCTTTCAGGTTAACTTGAATGGTAAGACTGTAAAGCCAGTTTATTTTGACACAACCTGATTTCACATAACTCTTAAAAGTGTCAGGAAGAGAGACAGGTGTGGGGGTGCATGCCTGTAATCCCAGTACTTGAGAGGCAGAGACAGGAGGATAGCAGGTTTGAGGTCAGCCTTAGTAATTTAGCGAGGCCCTCAGCAACTCAGTGAGACCTTGTTTCAAAATAAAAAATAAAATAGGGTTGGGGGTGTAGTTCAGAGGTAGAATGCCCCTGGGTTCAATCCCCGGTACACACACACACACACACACACACACACACACACACACACACACACACAAAGTTGTAGGAATCATGGTTTAAGAGATACTTTGAACATTCTACTTTTTTTCTGAGGGTCTTTGGGATGCCATCAGGTAGCACAAACAATACATGCCCTGAACCAGGGTGAGCTTTCTGACTTCTGGCTCCACTACACCCTTATCAAGAAGGAGGTAAAAGAGGACAAAATGAGTACCTAGTGGGGTGGCAAAGGGAGAAATAAGTTATTCTATCTCATGGGAAACATTGAATTGTGTAACTGGAAGGGGCCTTCACAATGAATCTGATTGTTGTCTTCTAGACATAAACCAGAGAGATTAAGTGACCCGCCTACAGATACTCAGCAGTTAGACCAGAGCTCAAGCCCAGCGCTCTGTGCTCTGTTTTGTTCGACTCCACAGCTGGTGGCTTGCAGGCTGGGGACCAGGTCAAAAACATCTTAAAGCCAGGAGAACATGTGACCAGATGGCGTTGATTCTGCCCCCTCCGCTCTCCACTGCCCTTTCGGCTTTTCTTCTGTCCCATATGTCCTTCTTTCTCTCCCTTTGTGTCATACCCCCCTTTTCACTGCTTTTTTTACTTCTCCTTCGTTCTCACCTTTTTTATTCATCCTTCTTACATTCCTTTCTCTTCCCACAATTTTACCTAACTCATTTCTGTCCTATACCTTGAATGATTCTTCCCACAGTTACCAATTTATCCAACCTCAACTGATTTGCTCCTTGATCCTTGGTCTCATTCAAGGCAGCTCCCAATGGCCTTCGAGCTCAGGCCTGCACAACGCCAGCCCTGCACAACTCTAGAGGGTGCCACTCACAAAATCCTCAGTAGGACCATTGTAAGCCCTGTGGACTCATTCCAAACCAAGAACTTGATTCATGTGTAACAAAGTGAAAAACAAACCACTGCACAAACTTCCATTAGCTACGGCAACTGTTCTCTTAGGAAGAATGGAGCCTTTCTGGACCTGCCGAAGACTTTGTTGGGTTTGGTTGAATGATGGTGATCTGAGGCAGAGCTGAATGGTGTTGCATAAATGATAGAAAGGAATCGCATTTTCCATGAAGAAGTGGGTGAGATGAAGTTAGGAGACTGGACAAGAAAAAAGATGCCAGAAACTTTGGGTGAGGCTGGTTTTATGAACAGGCATAGCAGTGAAAATTCCTGAAGGGGAAATGAATGAAGTGCATAAAAGGATGTGATGTCACATTCTCCTCTTTCTCCCCCTTCATCTTAAGTTCATTGAATTACAATCATACCCGCTTTGAGAATATGTTTGTTTGATGGATTAATTAGAAATTGTTAACAAAGCCATGTTTAACTTTTGGAAAAATTCAATGCTGCTGAGCAAGAGCAAACCCACAAGAAACAGGAGCCTGGGAGCAGAGGAGACCATCCTCATCCTCATCCTCATCCTCATCACCCTCATCCCCATCCCCATCCCCATCCCCATCCCCATCCCCATCCCCATCCCCATCCCCATCCTCATGAGGCTGCTCAGGAATCTGCAGGAACCTCTGGAAAGAGGGCAGCTGTTCTAGGCTTGCACCAGGCATGGGACAGGGATTGGAGGTGATTTTGTCTACATCTCAAGGGGCCAGGATACCTTGGCCAACATCTGGTTTACACATAAATGATTGGAACACTGATGGGTTTCTCTGGGTCCAAATTATAACCACGTAGCATCTGCTTCTCATAAGTTCCTCAGAGAGGTCAAAGGAACTGTCATCCAAGGACAATGGCATGTTTACTTTTCATTTAGAAAGAAGGCCTTGGAAAAAGTCAAATGGATAAACTTGTTAATATAGCAAATGTGAAAAACCTGAAAGCGTCTCTTAACTGGAGAGCTCACTGCCAGCTGGAACATGGCTGTTGCCTGAAGACTTGGAGGAGAGCTGGCCTGGGAGGAAGATTAGAAACCATTTCCACTCATAACTGAGCAGGGATGCCAGGTAGGAAAAGTGCTGACTCCCACGGCGGGAAGACACTTTTCCTAATGAAATAAAATGGGATTATTAAAAATTGACCCAGATGGTTCTGGACTTACCATAAGCCATCATAACTCCTCTGATAAAAATAAAACAGTTTCTGGGGAGCTGACTTGGCCAGCTGCTGGCCAGCAGGACTCAGTGTCCTCAGTTTATTCCAATTCAGACCAATGAAAGATTTTCTAGCAAAGAGGACATCATTAAATAAAATGACTACTATTATGAACATTCGTATATGATTAAAACATTTATGAATGAAACATTTATACACCAGGTGCGGTGCTAAGAACATGCACTAACACTTAATTAAATTTAATTCTCACAAGAGGTATTATTTGTGGCTGGTAAAAGTCCTGTGGTTTCTCTACTTGAGCAACTATTGACTTTATAGGGCTTTTGGTACTGACTACAAACAATCTGTCATCATCACTGTTGATTAAATATCAATGTCATTTTTACTGTAGTGTCCCAGCTCAAAGGACAAGTCAAATACCATATCTTTTGTAGCTAGTAAGATATAAGTTTTTTTAAAATATATTCATTTATTGGTGCATTGTAGTTATACATTTTGATGTGTCAGGGTTTTTTTTTAATATGAACTAATTTATTGATTACTTCTAAGGTTTTTGAGAAGTAGGAAAAAACCCTACTATTGGGGCAAAGTCAGGAAACTTGTGAACTTGGACTATGTAACCTTGGATAAATTAATAACACTTCTTAATCTTGAATTTCTTATTTATGAAATAAATTTGGAATACAAGATGTTTTCTGGCCCTTCCAACCGAAAAATCTATGATTCTATGGTATAAAGCCCTGAGTGTTACTATTGCTTCTTCTACACTGGTTTATCTGATTCCTGCTACTGTTGCTTATGAATAAAGGATCAAGTGTGGATTGAATCAATCAACCAAGGATGAGGATACTTGATGCCCCTGAAACCAGCCTGGCAGCTTTTTATTCTGTTAGTCTCTCTTCTCAATTAAAAATAGAAACTTCCCGCCTCTATTTTTTCTAAGTGACAATAAATAGACACTCTTGATTTTATCAATTTCCATAGAATAGAGTCTGTGAAAACAGAACATCTTAGAGAACATAGGTAAATCTCCCAATGTATTGTTGCAAAAAACCAAATTACAGAATATGCACAGTATAGCAGCATTTATATGACACGTAAAACAATATTGTGTATGTGTATACACACACCAATGTGTAAAAATGATTAGGGATAGTAGTCAATGGGAATTCAAGGTTTAGCTCTAATATATACATTTTTAATAAAAGAAAGGTATTATTTTATTTGAATAACTAAAATCAATAAAACTATCTGAAAGTTTTATTGGTTATGCAAGTTTGCTGGTTTTAGATGGAAATTACATTATTGAATGTTTACGAATGGAACAGGTCACCTACACAAAGAGATCTGGTTGGTGCTCAATGGTGGGAAGGGTGATGGATTTTGAAAGCACATCCTAAGATGGACAGGGAACTTGATTTCAAACCTTGTTTTTTGCTGTTTCTTGACTTGTCTTCTAAGGTATTTGCTGTAGATCACCAGAAACTCACTGGGGTGATTGAAGTCGTCTCAGCCCTGTCAGATCCCGAAAGTTTCACCCTACCCTTCTCCCCCAGAGAGCCTCCAAATTTAGTGAATTCTATAGACACAGCTACTTTAAATGAATACCAATGAAGTCAACCCTTCAGTGTCTCCAGAGAGTTGCACTTTAAAGGAAACAATACTGCTTTAAAGAAAGAAACAGAATGTTCTTAGCTTGAGAGACAGGAATGATGATTTGGTGCCTGTGAAATTGAAGACAGGCATTGATGGAGGGGCATGTCTTGTGTGGTGTGTATTTGTTGGAGGTTGGAAAAATTCTATCCTACCCATATTTTTTCGTTTAGGTTCTATAGTAATTAATTGCTCAATGTCTTTAGAAATCTTCTATGTTCATCATTTCATTTCATCATTACAACAACTTATGGATTAACATACTCAGTTTTAAGTTGGATAATATGGAGTTCAGAGAAATTAAATGCTTTGCCAAAGGATATTTGGCACAAAGGTAACAGAACTGGACGTCTCTCCCAGCTAGCCCCATCATGAGCCTCCAGTTGCTGAGCCTTTCTGCGGAGGGCTACTCTGAGGGTATGGCCTTATAACACAGCTGCCTACATTGGTTGTGGGGGTTACAGGAAGTAGGATACAGGTAACACTCATGCTTGCCATATGATTGGTCCATAAGAAGTGGTGGACATTATTGTAATATGCATTGCTCCAATTATTTGAATTTCAGAAAACAATGAAGGACAACCCTCCTGACTTTGATGAGATCCTCTGACAGGGTTCTGCCAAGTCTTGTCCTTCAGACCACCCTACACCTATTTCACTTTACTTTGGGTACCTTGATGAGCATGATTTACATTTCAAGCTCTGGTGGCTTCCACCAGAGACCTGTTGTAGAGTTACCCAAATAGTTTGGAGTCCCTGACAAAGATTGAGAGGTCTGGCCTTGGCTGTTCCAGGAGGCAGTGATGTGTGTCTGAATAAACTTGGCTTAATCTCATGGAGTTGTGGTTGGTGCAGTTTATCAGTGACATAACTTCAAATAAATAAATGACTCTTGGAAAAACAGCTCATTCTAAAGCCAGTTGCTTTTATTGCTGAGCTCTGATTTCACTGTGATTAATGGGAATGTGCTTCCTCATATTTGGAGATGAGAATAGCTTCTCAAAGGCTCCCCTCCCAGCACTGTCTGGCCGCTAATCCATAGGATGGTTCCATTTCATGAACACTTCTTGGCTTGAGAAACAGCTGTCTTGCATGGATAAACAGGGCAGTTATAATCCTTGGGTCATCATAAGACTCAGTTATCTGCTGAGGAGAGTGTGACTTCAGGAAGAAACTGAGAATAATAGCCTTTCCCCCAATGCCTCATATCCTTTAACACTCTGAAGTGCCTCAAAAGCAATTCACTGGTACAGAATAGGGGAGACATTATCTTAAGAGGGGCCTAACTTTTCCACATACCTAAGTCCTAAGCTCCATGTTCTTTGGATTTTGCCTTTGGGTGTCCCACTGGGGTTGGCCCTGTCATGTTTTCTCTTTATTATGACTCCTTTTATTACTCAAGTAATCTCAAATAAAGTATTAAGATAATACAGAAGTATACACAGAAAAACATGGAAGTCCTTCCTTCTCCATTTTCATTTCCTACTCCAGAGGCAGCCACTGGCAGTAGTCTATCTGTGTCCTCTGGGCCTTCATTAATGTACTGACGTATATGAATATGAACATATAAAATATAGATAACAACAAAATAAATATCCATATATCACCTAAGCTTTACTAAATATGCAATTTGCTTTTTTTGCTTCATAAATTTTTAGTGAAGTTACATGTTGTAGATATATTGATGTTCCTACTATACTTTTTTCTTATCCCATTCCCTTTCAAAAGTAATCTATTCTGAATTTGGTGCTTATTAATTTCCATACACTCTTAGCTTTCACTAAATATGTGTTTAAATATAAACAAGTTAGCGTTCTTTTAAATGAAGTTAACGTTATATAGATGGTGAACTGTACATATCTTTTTTTGCAACTGGTTTTTATTCACTCATTGTTATGTTTAGTCATGTGGCAAAATTCCATTTATTTTCTTGCTGTATGGTGTTCTTTTGTGTGAACATATCACAAGTTATTTAGTCATTTGCCCATTTACGGATATTAATAGACTCCAATACTTGCTTTCGCAAATGAAATTGTAGTGATCATTATCGTGTATATTGTCTTGTGCAAGACTTGAATTTTTTAATATTACTCATTCATGTGTGGAATTGTTGGATTGTAGTTGGTATGTTAGTTAGCCTTAAGAAGTATTGCAATTTGGAGAAAAAATTTTAAAAATTGTTTTTCTTCATATCTTCCTCAATGCTTGGTATTGTTAGATGCTTTAATTTTTGCCCATTACCTTTTGATTTAACTTGTATTTTCCTAGTTACTAAGGAGGTTAAAACATTTCTCCATATGTTTATTGGACATTCAGGTTTCTACTTCAGTGAATTGTCTATTCATAGCATTTGACAATCTTTAATTTTCAGAACAACATATAATACCTATAAAGCACTTACTATATGCCAGGGAAAGTTCTAGGGCTTTCCATATATGAAGTCATTTAATCTTCACAAGAAACATGTGAAAGAACTCAACCTAGCTTACATAGGCAGGAAGTGGTAGAACTACAAACCTGGCAGGCTGGCTGCAGAGTCTGTGCACTTAACCAGTATGCTATGCTATCTGGGTAGGTAGAAATTTCACTGTCCACATTCTACTTGATAGTTCTATGGATATTCTTGGCCCTCTGGTTGTCCAGAAGCATATCACAATGACATGCTTATCGGAGTCCTCCAAATTATTTTGATTACATGGAAATTATAGTTTAATTTGTAAAGACAATATTTTCACACTATTGTTTCTTCCCATGAGTGAATGTGCTATCTCTCCACCTATTTCCTTTATTTATCTCCTTTAGTGACTTTTAAAAACTTTCCAAATCGTTTTCTATGTGAAGAAATAGTCTTTTTCATTCTCTCTCTCTCTCTCTCTCTCTTTCTCTCTTACTCTCTCGTTAAATTTACTCCTAAGAAGTATATTGTTTTTTGAACTCTTTAAATGGTATCTATTTACAAATTTGTTCTATTTTTTAAAAATCTCTGTATAACCAGGCATGGTGGCACATGCTTGTAATCCCAGTACTTGGGAGGCTAAGACAGGAGAATTGTAGGTTTGAGGTCAGTCTCAGCAACTTAGCGAGGGACCCTCAGTAACTTAGCAAGACCCTGTTTCAAAATAAAAAATAAAATAGGACTGGGGATGTAGCTAGGAAGTAGAATGCCCCTGGGTTCAGGTTCTAGTACCTACAAAAGAAAAAATCTATCTAACTATACAATTGATTTTTTTTATTACTTGTTATGCAGGAAATTTCCTATTTTTCTCATTACTTTTAGAAGTTTGAATATAAATCATTTGGATTTTCTAAAATCTATATAATTTCAATAACAAGATGTTTTTTCCTCTTTTCCAAACCTTTTGCCTTCATTTAGTTTTCTTATCTGTGGTTACTTGCTTTCTTTTATCATCTTTGTCTGATACTGGAATCCAGCCATTTGCATTTCCTTTAAAAATTTTTCCACATTATGTAATATTTTGTATAATACCAGAGTCATTTGTTCCTTTAATATTTGGTAGAACTTGTTTAAATCATTTGGGCCTTTTTTCCTTCTCCAATAAATAAAATTAAAAATCACTCACTCATTTCTTAAATTACTCACTCATTCTTAATTTAAGGCCCATCTTATTTTTGTATTTCATTTCATTTTGATACATCACATGTTCTTTAGAAAATCGCCTGCTATATGTTCATGTTTATTAACATAAACTTTCTTATATTATAAATTTGACTTTAAATTGGAAAAATTAAAAACCTGCTGAGAAAATATAGACAGAACAATATAACCATCATTTCAAATGACACCATTTTAAACAGGTTAGTAAATATTTGCCACATTAGCTCCAGATTTCTCTTCCTCTCTCTCTCAAAGAGAAGAGAGGGAAGATGAAGTGAGGCTGGAAGGGGAAGAGAAAGAAAGGAAGGAAGGGATGAGAGAAAAAAGATATAAAGAAGAAAACATTACAGATACAACTAATAATATCCCATCGCAGTCTCAGTCTTTCTTCCTGGGATGACCACTGTCTTGAAGCAAATGTACATCACGCTCTTGCAGTTTTCATACTTTCACTATATACTCATACATGTATCATTAAATAATGTATATTATTATCTTGTGTAAGTCAGATTTACATATGTGAGAGTCAGAGGTAAAGATTTCCTAGCATTTAAATTAATAACATTTTCAAAAAATAAAATATTTTGTTTTATCATATATGAATATATCCCTAACAATATAGTGTTTAGTTTTCCTTATTATTGGGCCTTGGTATTATGTTGTATATAGACTTCTTCAACTTGCTTTTGTCACTCAAGTTTTATTTCTAAAAATGTATATTTTTTACATATTTTCACTACTACATAATATTTTTTTGTGTGTTTACCACAATTTAGATATTCTTTTCCATCTTTTTGCTACTATGGGTAAATGCCCCCCAAAGATCCATTCTCTTTTTTCCTTCTTGCCCTCCTTTTCTTCCTTCTCTTTATCAAAAATATTTATCAAATATTGTTATGCCAATCTCTATCTTAAAAAGTGAGGTTGTAGCACTGGACAAACAAAAAATGACTGTAGCTTAGATTCTAAAGGCAAAATTCCTAATAAACAAATGATTAAGTAAAATATATTGTCTGTAATATGGTAATAGATATTAAGGAGAAAAAACACAGCAAAGAAGGGAGAAAGGAAGTTTTGGAGCAGAGGAATTATAATTTTGGAAAGAATGCTAAAGAGATCCTCATTGAGAAGATACTCTTTGAGCTAAGACCTGAAGGCAGTGAGGGGATGAACCCGTGCATGTATCTGGGAAAGGAGATTTCTAGGCCGAGAGCAGCAAGTCCAAGGGTACTAAGGCGGCGCATGCCTGGTATGCTTAAGAGCCGGCAGGAGGTCAGCGTGGCTGGGACCAGCAGTGTTCAATGTGGAGAGGGACCAGATATAAGTTTGGAGAAGTGGAGAGTGGTAGGCGTAGGGGAAGGTACGGATCGTGGAGGGTCTTACAAGACATATAAGGACCGTTGGCTTTCACATGAGTGAGATGGCAAGTCACCTCACTTCCATTTCTAGCAGGATTCCTCTGGCTGCTGGGTTGAGAAATGTCTGTAGGACATGGAGTACAAAAGCAGAGAGAGCAGTTAGGAATCCAGATCTATTGCTGGAATCCGGGTATGCTATGATGGTGGTTTAGCCATGACTTTATCTCATTTATTTTCACAACAGCTTTTTAAGGCATATATTATACTTATTTTTACCAGCCAGGAGTTGAGGCTCAGAGGATCAGTAAGCTCTCTAACTCCCCACCACATGGGCTGTTTGTGGCAGAACAGAGCTTGAACCTTTGCCTAACTTTACTTATGTTCCAAGAAGTATTTCATGCTCTCAAGCAAAACTACCAACATGGCATCTAGGCCAAACAGACTTGGAATTTTGTTGAGAATTCTAGCTATATTGTCTCAGCTCTAAGATATGCATATCTCCATAAGGAAGAAGTATTACTGAAAGGAAAACTTAACTCAAAGTATATCTGAGGTGTTATTAGAACTGTGAGAGCTACAGTTCTCTGCAGGCGCACCCTCAAAGATTATCCTGTGATTACATGATTATAATTAGATTCATTGGGGAACATTTGGTATTTTCCTGTTGACTACACTCAAACTTTTAGGAAGGGCCATGACAATTTGCTGCTCCCCAGGTTCAATTTTTGTAATTGCCCATTAAGGGTAATTGCTACCATAATGTTCAATCAATAGATTATAAATAGGATTTTGAGTTTTAGGATTTCAAAGGCTTCTACAAATCCTAGGGAGTCATTGCTACATGGTATATTTGGTAGTGTGGTGCTTTCACTGTGGAATTGTTACCATAAAGACTTAAAGCAGGAAGGAAACAGAAAAATTACTTAGTTGATAACCCATTTTTATTTTTGGGGTACTGGGGATTGAACCCAAGGGTATTCTACCTCCAAACTACACCCCCAGCCCTTCTTTTTAAATTTTTTTGTTCTAAAACAGGGTCTCGCTAGAATTACTTTCACTTTCATAGATGTACAAATTGAGGCAAAGAGAGGCTGTTGGTTTAAGTTTATTCATTGATCCAGAGGTGAGCAAAGATGCGAGGCACTCTAGCATATTTGAAAGAAAGTCTTATACATCAAATAAGCTTGGCTTTCACTCTCTAGTTATGTGACCTTGGGAATGTTACCTAAACTTTCTAAACCTCAGTTTCTCTGTTAGTAAAAGCTAGGTAGCAACTCTCTTGCAGAGTAGCTAGGAGAAATTTTAAGTGTATGAAAAATCCCAGGTAATGTCTGGTATAAGGTAAATGCTACCTTATAATTTAACTTTTTTTTAGCTCAACATTCTTTTCAAGTCAACTTTATGAATTACTGACCTCTAAGCCAAACTTTAAGCCTTGTCAACACTTGACAAATAAAGCAGAAATAAAGCAGGCTTAATCCATTTAGATATATACTTAGGTAATTTAGATACATCTTTATGAAATGTGCTTTTTGAAGGACTTAGGTGCCAAGAAGAGGGGTAGAGGTGGCTAGATACTGATTACACTTTGGGGCATCCAGTGAAAGAAATAAAGGAACAACACCTTCTTTCATAAAGAAATGTGATTTCTCATTTTTGAGAGTCTGGAATCTCACACATATGCCCAGCAAGGATCTTTTCGCTTTCGTGTGGCAAGTATTTGAAGTATCTTGTTCTTTCTAAATGAATGTTCAGTGTAATGCAGGACATTTGTTTCAGACTAGCCACATTTCCTTTGGGTGCTAGGATGAGAAGTTATCAAATTTACGAGTTTGAAGCACACTTATCAAGGCTTTACAACAAAAATGACTCCTTGTTGTTCTAACATCTGCCTTCAGAAGTACTGTTCTCCAGAACAAAGCGTAATTGTGATAGTGGGTGATGCATTTGAATGATCTGTGGAGAGCACAGGATGCTGTTGGAGGAAGTCTGAAAATTGAAGAGTGCGTTAGGCAGGGAGAACATTTTGTTTTTTTTTCTGCTTTTAAGAGGAAGGCACTGCCGAATGAAGCCTCAGCTACAGCCTCCCTGGATGTTCCTCGGCAGGGATGCTACGACTGAAAGGCAAAATAGAGTTTTATGGATTCACTTTGTCCAGTTTCTGAGGCTCTTGGGAAGTATTTATGTTCTTGCAAACCTTCATGGAGATCATGATAAACCAGGAGGTTCATACATTGATTTACTGTGGTTCAAATGCCTTTGCAATGACTAGAGTATTGTGTATAGGATCCAGAATATCTTCTTGATGTCATGGTATCTGGTACACCAAGTTAATGACCATAGAGTTGCTTTGGAATCATGGAGTCAGAACCCAAACCAGAAAATTGCCCTGAAAAATACATGCGAGTTGTAGAACCCAAACCAGAAAATTGCCCTGAAAAATACATGCGAGTTGTAGATAAGCTGAATGAATGATGAACCGCACCCGCTCTATGGCAGATAGAATGTTCCTTTTGACTGCAAAGTATCTGCCCAGGGATATATTTTAAAAGCCTCCAAGCAAATCACTATGCTTCTTGAACACAGTGCTTCTTCATACAGGTCACAGGTAAAAGGATTCCTTTATAACTTTCATTAATCATTGGTGGGCTATTCTCATCTTGAGGGTTTCCCAGATCTTCATCATAGCAGTGGGTTGAAGACCACTGTTGAATCAAGACTGTTGAATCGTCACAAGTACCCTCCTCCTCTAGGGATGACTTTATCTTCAAATTTGTGGGACCGGTGTTTACTTTAGATGATGAAGTTGTCTGCTGAGACCTAACATGCATGCAAGTCCTACATTTGGACATCATGATGATACCAGTGGAGCTTTGAAGTTCAACACTTTTTGATCCAAACACCAGAGATGGTAAGATGGAACGAGTGAAGACATGTGGGCTTTAGGAGCAGTAAACTGAGTACAGGTTGAGCATCTCCACTAAAAATCTGATATCCAAAATGCTCCAAACTCTGAAATATTTTTTTAGAGACAACGTGAACACCACAAGTAGAAAATTCCATACCTGACCTTATGAGGTCAAAGTCAATATCCAGACTCACTAATGATGTATAACATTACCTTCAGGCTACATGTATTAGGTGTATATAAAATACAAATGAATTTCATGCTTACACTTGGGTCTCATCTGAAGATATCTTATTATGTATATGCAAATACAAAACCTGAAAGAAATCTGAAATACTTTTGGTCCCAAGCATTTTGGATAAGGGACATTCACCTTGTTTTTATTGACTATCAGCTTTATGTTAACACATGAGGAAGGTCTGTCTCAGGCTTAGCAGTTGGCAGTAATATGCTCAGGGAGCATGCATCTATTCTCATGGTAAATTATAACAGCAGCATCTTGGGACAACAGTGTTAAGTACCATAGTCTCCTTATAGAACCAACAGATCTCATTGACCAGAGCCATCCAGCTGCTGGGGGACCAAAGAGCTGAAATTTGAAGCCCAGTTAGTTTAAACAATATGCTCCTTTTGTTGTTGTTTATTTATGGGGTGTGTGTGTGGGAGGGGTACTGGGGATTGAACCCAAGGGTATTCTACCTCCGAGCTACACCCCCAGCCCTACTTTTTATTCTTTATTTTGAATAAGGGTCTCACTAAGTTGCAGAGGACCTCACTGAGTAGCTGAGGCTGGCTGCGAACACAGATCCTCCAGTCTCAGCCTCCCAGGTACTGGGATTACAAACATGCGCCACCACTCCTGGTTTGGGATTACTCTATATAGCATTTTTGACCTTGTGGAGAATCTCTGAGTTACTTCAAAATACAAACAAAAAACAAACAAACAAAAAACATACCTTAAGGTTGATATTCTTAGGCAAAGGTGAGGGGAAATGTCCTAGTGTTACTGAAAATAATTGGATAAATACAACTGTGGGTTAATCACGTGTGTTGCCACTGTACTGGGAAAAAATGATTAGTACTTAGAAATGCTGAAGTATTGACTGAGGGAGATTTCTGATTAATGGTTGAAATTTTCTTTGTTTGTTTTATGACCAATGACCAGATCAAAGGACTTTTTAGTGCAGCCTAAAGAGGTGCAATGATTGTGGAGGTCATGTAGTTTCAGGTCATAATAATGTGATTTGCATTGTAATCTGTCACAAATGATACATTTCTCCTACAATTTAAAAATTATTGAAATCAAGCTGGGGGTGGTGGCACGCGCTTGTAATCCTAGAACTTGGGATGCTGAGATAGGAGGATCGCAGGTTCGAGGATAGCCTCAGCTATTTAGTAAGGCCCTCATCAATCTAGTGAGACCCTGTTTCCAAATAAGAAATAAAATAGGTCTGGGGGTGTAGCTCGGAGGTAGAATGCCTCTGGGTTCAATTCCCAGCACCACACACACACACACACACACACATACACACACACACACACAAATTATTGAAATCATCTCTGCTGTTGTCTCCTCCACAGTCGCATCATGCTCTCTGATTGTTTCTGGATGTGCCATTGAGGGATAATGGGCACGGTGGGGTGGGTGGGTAACTGGATTGTCCTTGATTTCTCTCATTCCCCAACTCTTTGCTTTTCTGCTTCCTTCTTTTAAATGCATCACCAGAATTAATGAAAAATTTATCCCATTCTTAATGATTCCCACCTGATTAAATATAAGCAGTCTATCAAATTCTGCCAAAATTAGCACATGTACTTCATTTTATTAGACATGACAGGTTCTAGATGCTAGCTTGAGGATTCCTAGAACAACTCGCATGGAAGACCAGATATTCCCAAGGTATACTTGGAAGCAGCAGAGAATATTAAATCTCAGCTCTGTGTCCTTAGGCAAAATATTTGGCCTCTCTGAGTCTTGTTTCATCAGCTGCATTAGGTGGGTAGTAATAATAATTTACTTGGAGGGTGACTGTGGGGATTAAGCAGTATAGCAGAAGTAAGCTACTAAATATAGCACTATCTGTATAAAAATGTCAATATACACTCTGCACGTCTTCCCTTCGAGAGCTACTGTTCCACACAGGCTTCAAAAGTTGGCAAAATGCCATCAAATGAGATTGTACAAAGCAAGGCCAAATGCCGCTCTGAATATTTTTATTGCTGAAATCCAACCATGATGGATAGTTGCTACTCTTCCTTTTAAGATATGGTCATAACCACATTAGGACAACAGAGCCATTTGGGTGGTATAATTTATCATGTTTTGTATATTTTATAGCAAAACAATAATTTGATTTTTGTTTGGTTTAAACTATTTTTCAAGGCACCAGGCATCAGGAAAACATACTCAATCACTGCTTGGCTGGTACAACCTAGACTTCATTCCAGAATGGTCTGCAGATGATCTACACTGGCCCACCCAGATTCTTTTCCTCTCCAGGTGAACTCTCTTGGCTGATTTCAGTGACACCTGGCAATGGGTGGGGATTCACTGTTTAAGCAGGACTCTTTCTGCCACCTGATGGACCTTGCCTTTCTCTCTTTTCCAGTTTCACTCTTGTTTTATTTTCTTCTTTTCTCTGCCTTGAGTTTGTGGATTAAGAAGAGAAGGGAGTACAGGAGAGAGATAAATCCGGGATTACATGTTATCTGTTTCCCCTTATTCTTTACTTATAGTACTTGGGAATCTTGCTGCTGGCTTGTCAGATCAGAGACAGACAATTTGGGCACTTTTAAGCTTGTACGGGCTCAGAATCAGCTATAAGGTTGGAGAAATATGACCATTATGGTCTTCATTTCTTTCCAACTCAAATGTTAAATTACATAGCATTGTAAACATTTGTTGCAATTTAATTTTTAATACCAAATGCATTTTCTTAGGTATGTTAGAATCTTTCTGAAGATTTGTGTCTTATTAAAGAATGAAAAGTCAATAAAAGAGTTTTAACAGTGAAAGGGCTAGCGTGAATATTTCAAGTGTTAATAACCAAGCAGCTCAAAGGCAACCCAAGAGGACTTTTGGGTTCAGTTCTTTTTATTCATGTGAGCATTTATTTATCTTTCAGAAATATTTGAAGGGATCTGTTATTTAATGTAATTTTCATATTTTGAGATGTAATTGAGTATAAGAAAGTAAGCATTATCTTCTCAGTGAACTCTGCTCCATGTGGGCATTTGAGGAATGTGTAGGATTAGTGATAAAGACAGATAAAGAGCTGTTATGTAGAAACACATTCTACATCGCTTACCCTTTGGCTGACAGAAGCCACTTGGATCTGAGGAATACATTTTCTCATCCTTTATCCATACTTTCTGCCGTAGAAATCATAGTTTTATGTAAAATATGACCAGGCAGTGGCTCTTTGTAATAGTCAACACTGTCAAGTAAAGAAGACAAGTGGTGTTATTGAGTCTCTCTTGGAAGCTGCCATATGTAAGCAGCAAGCCAGGACCACAGAAGCAAAGGTTTGTTTTATGGTCTCTCCTCCACCCCTCCATTCTCTATCATCAGTTCCATGCCCATTTCCATGAGGTGTTCCCACCCTTAGCCCACTCCTGTCTTGAGCTCCATGGATGGATAAAGTTTTTTCTATCCCTTTGTCCCACACCCTCTGTCCTTCCTATTGTCCACTGCCTCTGTCTACACCCCCCACTCACTGTTTCTGCCTTTATTCAAGCCTTGGATCTTGGTATCCAAGCATTGCTGGCCCATCCAACCAATTTTTCCTTTGTCATAGAGGGTAGGAGAGGCAGGAGGGTACTTTAATATCACTGTGTCCTGAGTCCTTGGAAGCCAAGGTCACCAAATTTCTCTCCATTTGGTCATAAGAAAGCTTTGGTTTCCTGGCTGATGAAGATTTTTTTTTTTTGCAGCTGAGTGGCTGGATATACTGGGTGAGAGAAGAGAAGAGGTGAGAAGTCTACATTATTGAAGATGGGATAGGGCCTTGTGAAAGGGTCCTTCTACCACTCCTTTACAATACAGAACTAGGAAGGCTTTTCTACTTTGTGTGAAAAAATGGGGTCTCAGTGCACTATTTCCCAAGGAACTCCTTGTATTTTTTTTTTTTTTGAGTGAACTCCATTGGTTAGTTCAAGGTTGATTTCTGTTAGCAGTAAATCCCTGCTCAAAAATTTCCCCTGAAACATGTCTGGTGTCCTCTGGACTAGAAAGGCCTTATGTTGTGAAGTCCTGAAAATTGATGGAAACTTCGTATCTCTCTCCGCCTCCCCATGTTTCTGCTATTCAGTTCTGCACAAGGAATCTACTGGAATTGGCATGCCCTTTTCCCTTAAAGTAGAGGCAGCAGGAGAGCAAGCCCCTGCTAACATTTGTATATATTTGCTTTCTCCTCTCAGTGTAATCATGAAGTGATTCTCCTCGGATATCTGCATAACAGCAGCAATACACCTTTCCTGGAGCTTCCAGTGGCTGTAGCGAAGGCATATTTTTATCCAAGGGATCTGTGAAATCATACTTATTCCAGCGCCCACCTGCAGTCCCATTTACCACTGGAGCATTTTGTTCTCATGTGTTTACTTGGTGGGTTACTAGAATTTCCATCTCCCACCCCTGCCCCTACTGACATCCCTGCAAGTTCTGTTTTTTCATTCTCCAATCTGGTTTTGCTTGGTTATTTACTTGGTTTGTTTTTCATGAGGAATTTCTCAGCCTGGATGTTTAAAGATTTCTCATTTACTTTTTTTGACCTATTCATTGTCTTCCCCACCCTGCTATTTCCCATTCTTTCCATCAAGGCAGCTCAGCTTCCTATCTTCCTTCCTTCTCCACCTTGTTCAGTCAGTTCTATAGGCTCCCCCAGAACAACCCACCAGCAGAATGATAATAATAAAACAGCAGCAGCAACAACAGGGACAACTGCTACTCTGACCACCCCTGCTGGGTACCATATTCCAGTCCTAGCCCTTGCAAAACCCACTAGGGAGTCTCTTGGAAAGCAAGGTGGGTATCATCATCCCTGTTTTAACAAAACTTGGAGATGTTAATTAGTGTTCCTAAGTTGTGTGGTACTAGGAGGCAGACTTGAGATTCAAACCCATAGCTCTCTGACTCTAAGCCTAGGTTCCTCTCTCTGTTCTATGTTATCCGACAAGAAAGGCCATGTAGAGTCACATACAATGACAACAGCCCCTTTTTGAGCTCCCAGTCACTGTCCTGTTGAGGAAAAACTGTGGCTCAAAGGGATTAATTTTTTCATGGACAGAAGGCTTGTATGTGGCAGAAAATCCAGGCTGGACCTGGAGCAGTGGTCTGCATCCTTACCCCATGCTGGACAGGAAAGGCATTTGTGCTCTTTGGTTATAGCTGCTAAGAACTAGGTGTGGGTGGCTCAACCACTGGTTTATAGTTAGATGCAAATTATGTAAATATAATAGGGAAATTACTAAAAGCTTGGTTTTATTTCTGTGTGTGTTGTGTGTGTGTGTGTGTGTGTGTTATTAGGGATTGAACCCAGGGGTGCTCTACTGTTGAGCAACATTCCCAGCCCCCTTTTTAAAAAATTTTGAGACAGGGTCTCCCTACGTTGTCCAGGCTGGCCTTGAATTTACTATCCTCCTGCCTTAGCCTCCCAAGTAACTGGGTTACAAGCATGTGCCACTGTGCCCAGCTTGTCTTTATGTATCTTAATGTGTTACATTTTTCTTTCTAATTTAAGGCAATAGGTATTAATATAGTTGCTCTTTCTCCCTCTTTTATACCCAGTGGACAATGCAGAGTTGATGTGAAACTCTTTGGAGTTCTCTTCTTTGAGAATTGCAGGGGTTGATTCTTCAACTAGTCTGCAGTAGGACAACCACTGAACTCCTGTCTCAGGTGTGTTAAAACTCTCAGGAGAATTATTGAAATATTGGCCTTTAACATCAGCCAAAACTTATAATTGCTTTTTCTCTTTTTTCAAGAATGTTTTTGATGCTTACCAATCTATATAAATGCTTTTTAAGTCAGTATATGATGGACCTCCTCAAAAATGACCTGACAGGACCCCATTTCTTTCTTATAGTTTTGAGATTAAATAAAGTCCACAAATAGTAGATGAATAGGCCTTAAGAGAAACTTACTGAGCTGATTTTGTTATGAAGTGGCAACTTGAAACTGGAGCATGTTTGCCCTTTATATGATGAATTCAGTGATTGCTTTTAACATACATTTTGACATCAACAGTTTGTCTTAAAATAATTGTTAACTCATGTACTAATGTCCTGATAAGCTGTTCAAAGTGATAATTTGGTTATTTTGGTAATACAAATTCAAATTAAACTCCATTGTGAGATTTGTCCTTAAAATCCATTATTTAATTTTTTTTCAACTAACAATCTGATATTGTAAAATGTCAGTACAAATGTCATAAAGGATAAATCTTATTTGAGTTTTCTTTTTTAATGGTGGCATTATTCATCTATTTCCTTGACTATAACTCTACCAATTCAGATTACAAATTAACATAAAAGTTTGTGGAACTGAGTTTTTTGTGATGAACCTCTGTATAATAACTTGAAGAGATTTGTTTCTTTGATGAGATAGTGATATTTGAATTAATCTTCCAATGACTTTAAGAACATAATGGATTCAGTAAATCCAATCTGAAATGTTTTCACATAGAAGGCAGCTTCCTTGGGTTTTATAGCACCAAGTTCCACCCTCACTGCAAATTACTCAGTACCTTTATGAGGTTTCCTTTGAGGATCAGGGCTTAACTAGATCAATTTTTAAGAAAAAGAAAGATTATTGGAAGGACAAACAAAGGCTGTAAAAAGATAACCCAACAGTAGACATTCACATTTTTATGTAGAAGTCTACTAAGAGTAAAATAGACCTACCAGAAAGACAAGATCAAGCAGGACACTCCGTTTGGCTAAGAATAGCAGTAAACCTTGCAAGTCTGCAAAAAGGCACAAACACAGGTGACCTTCCAAGAGGCAAATGTCATCAAAGGATGCCTAAGCTTAACAATAGGCATATTTTGTTCTCATTAGTAGTTGTATTTCTTCCTAAAAATGCATTGGCTTTCTAACACACAAGGTTCACGCTTCCTTCCAAGGCCTGGATGGAGTAGGATTTGAAGATTCCTTGAAGGTCGTGGTTTGTAGCTATGACAGAATGCCCCAGGGAACTGGCTGGCCCTCCTGCACTGCAGTGGTAAGTACCGGGCTCAAACTGATGAGGTTAAAATTTATTGATGATTCATTTAACCTCAGGTATGAAAGTGTCAGGATAATTAGTATTCACAGATGGCAAGTTTTCTTTAATGAGACTGAAAGAACACTGGAAAGGATGTTTGTAATAGAAAAAAAGAACTAGGAGAACATACATACACATGCAACAAGTCAGCAATGTTAGTAATTTAAGCCCTGCACTTTTGTGAATGTTGCACTTTGGGAGTCCATCTTCATTCTCATCAGATTCAATAAGAAATATTCATTGTGAACATTCTCTGTGCCCAGCCCTATGCTAAACAGTGGGGTACACAGAAGTAGAAACAGTCCTTCTCTTCATGGAGCTTGCCCTTCATGGGGCAGGTCTTTGGAACTGTGTCTTAACACACTGACACTCCTTTTCTTAGGACTTGAGGATTCAGTCTCTTTTATACCCACTCTATCTTCTAAGATCACTTCTATTTTTTTTTTGAGATGAAGCATGATTATCCATCATCTATTTGCTTTCTAGTATAAGATATTGATATTTAAATATTGCTCTTTGTCTTAGCACAATGGTGGCAGTTAGAGGGGATGGAGGATATGAAGTGGTAAGGTGGTATTTAGAAAAGGAGAGATGATGTATAAAATACATAAGAAGCGAGCCAGGCATGGTGGTGCACGCTTGTAATCCCAGTACTTGGGAGGCTGAGACAGGAGGATCCAGGTTCACAGCCAGCCTCAGCTACTTAGTGAGGCCCTCCACAACTTCGTGAGACCCGGTTTCAAAATAAAGTATAAAAAATAGGGCCGGGGGTGTAGCTCAGAGGTAGAACGCCCCTGGGTTCAATCCCCTGTACCGCAAATAAATAAATAAATAAATAAATAAATAAATAAATAAATAAAATACATAAGAAGGGAGAAATGTGTTTTTTCAGTTGTTTGAAGAATATTGCTGTCAGCTCATTATAGATGGACCCAGTAACAACTCTAATTGGGTTTTTATTATTTCAGTCATTACTCATCTACTTGATTGTTCCCAAGTCTATGATAGTCTTCATCAAAACAAGAAGAAAATCCTGTCAATACTTTGCTCTGAAATCTTAAATCCCAACTTGTTGCCTGCTAAATCTGGAAAACATAATGTGGAGAGAAAAATGCAAGTTGCAGAAGTGATATTCACAGCAGGGTGCTATTTATGCTACTTTAAAAAACATTAATACTGTATGTTGCTTCTGGATTACACACGCATACACAAAAAGTGTCGTGTGGTAGAATAAAAAATGCAGAATAGTCTTTTGCTGTGGGGGTGGGAAAAGAGGGTAATACAAATGAAAAAAGCTTCTAGCTTTTAATATTTTATTTCTGAGGAGGGAGGTCAATGCAAATGAGAAAGGCTTCATATGTGTTTATATTTGATTTCTTAAGCTAGTGAGTGCACAGATGGTTCATTATATTATTCTCTTAACTTTTTTGTAAATTTCAGTTTTGAAAAGTTCTATGTACAAAAAAGAGAATGCATTGTGTTAATGCATGTGTTAAGACTTTGCTTAAGCCAGGGTCCTTTCATTGTTCTTCATCTTTACTGGAGGTTCATGTGAGAACATATCAAACCTAGTTCGAGTGATGCTGAGATTTCTCAGCTCTGAACAGTGTCAGCTTCCTGTCAGCCTCAAACCTAGAATGGTCGGCCATGTGATGCTACTTGTGAACACTTACTGGGTGGTTGCTCACTGTACTTGCTGACTGCTCTCTTTAGGATTCGTTGTGCATCTGCCTTCCCAGGGGCAGTTACTTTGGCCACGAAGCTGTAATGGGGCTCATTTTGGGGGGTAGTGGTAGTAGGGATTGAACTCAGGGGCATTCTACCTCCGAACCATACCCCCAACCCTATCTATCTATCTATCTATCTATCTATCTATCTATCTATCATCTATCTATCTATCTATCTATCATCTATCATAATTTATCTATCTACCTAATCTATCATCTATCTATTTATTTTATTTTTAAACATGGCCCTGCTAAGTTGCTAAGGGTCTTGCTGAATTGCTGAGGCTGGCCTCAAATCTGCATTCCTCCTATCTCAGCCTCTCAAGTACTGGGATTACAGGCATGCACTACCACACCTGGCCAAAAGCATTTGTTAACAATAGGACTTTGAGCTGCTGCACCTATCTCTGGGCTCTATGATTCTTCCTCTCATGGTACACCAGTTGTGGCTCGAATGTGAGATGGCCCTGAACAGGTGCTCTGTTAATTGAAGCGTGCAACTGACATTTTTTCAATTGAGATTGTTATTTCAAGTTGTTTCTGAGTATTATTAGTCAAGAATATACATCTGACCAAGGTGTTTGAAATTTATTTTTTCCCATCTATCTTGAAAGCACAACTGAAGAAATTCCTATTCTCTCTGAGCTTTTGCTAGCTATGAGAAATAGGTAGAAGCAAGTAAAGTCTTGAGGAAACTGTCAACATTACAGTCAATATTTAGGAAGTTAAATTGTCTGCAAATGGTGTAGTTGTATGTACAAAGGGAAAATCCTGAAAAAATTAGCTAAGAAAGGGAAGGATCAATGAAGCAAACTTCACAGGCCACAAGACTTGTCCAAAGGAGCACAGGTCATCTATTTTAATTTTACAAGTGACTCCATCAGACTGCTGGGGGACTGGTCATTCCAAGAGACACACAAGAGACACAGAGACATTCCAAGAGACAAAGAGGCCAAGCCCTCTGTGCTCAAATCCTTTCACTCACCAATTTCTCCTGCAGAGTACATTGAGGGTTAAAAGAGGTCATATGTGTTCCTCCCATCCTTTTTCAGGTTGGGCAAGAGAATAATAGTTAATTTCTATCGGTAGTTTTCACCTGGTTTGGATTCCAATCTTTACAGCATATAAAACAAGTGGGTTTAAAAACTTTTTAAAATGTAGGTCTTGCCCCTACAAGGAATGGGGGAAATTCCATTTTCTTGAGCAAAGCACAACTTAGAAATAGATTAAGAAGCTCAACTCTGGCTATAGATTAAGCCAAACTCTTTAGTTGAGACTTATCAGGAATAATGTTGCCGTTTTCATTGTCTTTTGATCAATTCCTCTTTCTTAACAAGTGGGTCCAAACCTGTAATGTGGAGAGGCATGTGGTTAATGATAATCCTTCAACGCCAAGGACTGCCATGTGCAACCTGCCTATGTGAATATATGTAGGGTAAGGAAGGAGGGGATATGGTACTATATCCATGTATTTTTTTTCCCTAGACCAACATTAAAAAATAACCTACATCCTCTGTACCTGGAGACCTTTTCTCTCCATCAGGGTTTTTCTGTTTTAGTACTCTTGACATGTTGGACCTGGTAATTCTTTGTTGTAGGGGCATCCTGTGCATTGTAGGGACTTAGCATTTCTGGCTTTTATCTTCTAGAAATCAGTAACACCACCCAGTTCTGACAACCCCAAATGACTTCTGGCATGACCAAATGTCCCCCAGGGAATAAGGTCATCCCTGATTGAGAACCACTGCTCCCTGTAAAACTCAATAATTATTTCTTATTTTTGTAAGCCACTCAAGTGAAGAAGAGCTTTCTTCAAAATCTAAGAGTGTTGCAGCAAGGTACATTGGCATTCCACATACTTCTTCTTTAATACACCAGAGTAGGATTCAAGAGGCCTCGATTCTATTCTTAGCTTTGACACACAAAAAAAGCTGTGCAACCTTGGATAATTTACCCCAAAACTTCCTAGATGTAAATTTTTACATCCATAAATGAGCACAGCTAAATGTTGTACCATACATTCATCTTGGTTCTTATTTTTCTTTTTTTATTTATTGGTGCATTGTAATCATACATCTTGATGGGTTTCAGGGGGATAGAAGTATACATGCACATATCGGTCAGTTAGCCCTCCCCCAATTCCCACCCCCATTTCCTCCCCCTTCCCTCCTTCTCGTGCTCAGCATAGTAGTTGACTTTGATAACTTTGTGTATGTACATCTTGTGCATTAGTGTACTTCCCTCTTCCCCTGCAACAGGTTCTGGTCAGGTTTCCGGGCATTCAGGTCTCTCTCAAGCGTGGAGCGAATTTCCGCTCACTTTCATTGCTGATATCTGCAGTTGCTGGATTTACAATAGGTTGCTGGCTTCTTTGTTGGCAGCCTGTGGAAGCCACAATGTCGGTAGCCGTCGGTGCGGCCTGGCCAAGAGGATGTCCCCACCGCTGCTGCCGCCACTGCTGCTGCCACTGCTGCTACTGCTGTTCGGGTCTCTGTCGAGCGTGTAGCGAGTTGCTGCTCACTTTCCTTGCTGATGATGTGTAGTTGCTGGATTTAAATGGGTCGCTGACTTCTTTGTTGGTGGCCTGTGGAAGACACAATGCCGGTAGCCACTGGCACGGCACGGTGTGATAGTCAATCTAGTTTGTCAACTTGACCTGATCATGACACACCCAAGATCATGTGACTTTGGGTGTGTAACAGCAGATTAAACAGAAAGCCTGCCCTGAATGTAGGCAGCAGGATTCTGATAGGTGCAGGAATTAGATAAAAGAGGGAGAAGCCGCGTAGAGCAATGCGCAACTCTTTCCGAAGAAAATGCATCTGCTCTCTCCTTGTATCGTCGGCCTCTGGCCATAGAACTGGAGCTTCACCATTTCTCTGAAGAGCTTCTTGATCTTCTGCTCTCGTCTGAGATCTTTGGCCTCCAGCCCTTCGAACTGAAACTTCACCATCGTTTCTCTGAAGAGCTTCCTGATCTTCACATCTTGGACTGGAACTGAATTAGTGGTTGCTCTGATCCTAAGACTCTAGCTCTTAGACCGCTCAACCAGCTACTGGTTCCTCTGACTCTCCACGTGCAGTCAGAAATTGGGACTACATTGCTTCAAACTGTAAGCCCATCTGATAAATCCCTTTTTCAAATATACTCATTCTGTGAATTCTGTTAATCTAGTGAACCCTGTCCAATACACGCGGCCTGGCCAAGCTGACACTGCTCCTGCCGCTGTTCCCTAGGTAAAGTGCTTGGAGCTCTTTACTGTCCTCTGTTCTGTCTTCTGACTTGATTCCATCACGTTTCAGATTTTTTGTTGTTTAGTTCAAATTTTCACTGCTTTTCCTCTCTTGTCAAGAAGTTGCTTTTAAGGCAATTGAGATCAGAGTCTCAGAGGGATCACCATGTGGTATCTCCCTCAGTCGTCATCTTGAAATCCCTCGGTTCTTATTTCTACTGTTCTACATTTGGAAGTACAGTTCAATCCAGTATTTCTATTTCAGGTAATATACCCTTACACAATACTCACATGGCTATGCAAACATTTATATATTCCTATGCTCATTGCAGTGTTATTTGTAATTGTAAATAATAACTCTAGTGCTCATCATTATAAATTATAGAACATCTATGCAATTAAATACCATCGAATCACTAGAAAGAACAAGAAATATACATACATGTAATATATATGATTAAATATGCATATGTATAAATATGAAGAGACACACTATGTGCATTGACAAGTGGAAAATGAAAACATGGAAATACAATATATATTGCAATCTTGTTGATTTATACAAAATTATCTCTGTATACAAATACATGAATAGAAAAGTCTTGAGGTTTGTACATTAAACTGTTAATATTTGAGAGGGAGTGGGTTATGGATGACTTTCTCTTTCTATATCGCATTTTTCTGTAGTGTTTAAAATGTTAACTTTTAAAAGGAAGATAATTAACAAATTATATTTTTTAAAAAGAATGCACATGTGTCTTCACACTGGACTGAGGGCTGTAAAAAGTGATTTTGATCTAGATCATGGTTTTCAGCTGGAGGTAATTTGCTCCCCATGGGATATTTGGTGATGCCTAGAGGCATTTTTAGTTGTTTCCACCAAGGGCAGGGTCAGTAGTGACCAACTAGGGGCTAGGGATGCTGGTAAACATCCTACACAGGGCAGGCCCTCACGACAAAAGATTATAAGGCTCAAAGGTCAATAATACCAAGACTGAGAAACACTGATTTTAGCCATTTGATCAAGAACAGCTGATAGAACTGTGCTACTGATGATATAGTACTTGCTTGAGAAAATTACCATTAAAACTTCAGAGAATATCACAGTTGAGCCTAATATGTATAGTCATCAGATATCATGCTCCTTATCCTATTCCCTTTTTCTTGGACTATTAGAGAACATTTTTAAAAACTACCAAGTTTTACCAAAAGATTTTCTTTTTTTTTTTAAAAAGTGAAAATGTTTTTATTCCTTACATTCTTTCCCTCTTGAAAACTCAGGGCTAGCTGGGCGTGGTGGCGCACGCTTGTAATCCCAGTACTCGGGAGGCTGAGACTGGAGGATCCGGGTTCACGGCCAGCCTCAGCTACTTAGTGAAGCCCTCCGCAACTTAGTGAAACCCTGTTTCAAAATAAAGAATAAAAAATAGGTCTGGGGGTGGAGCTCAGAGGTAGAATGCCTCAGGGCTACAATGACTTACTTATACTTCCAGCCCACTGGCTCAATGGTGTCTTCAAAGAGCCACAGTCCTTCCATTGCTAAGGGCTGCTGTTCTCCATGTTGGCTTCATCCTCAGCCTTGTGGCAAGATGGCTGTCACTTCTAGGTGTCAGAGTTGAACACAGAAATATCCAGAGGAAGAAGAGAAAGAGCCCTCTTCTGTGGTTTTGTTTTAGGAGCTGCTTAGGAGACTTGCTCTCACATCTCAAATGGCAGAACTACGTCACGGGCCAGTCACTGTCCTTGACAGCGCTCAGGGGAAGAATTAACTCTAGACACATCACACCCACCCATAGAGCTTGGTCAGCCTCTAGGCCTTGGTCAGCATCCCCAAGCTCATTACTCATTACTATCAGTGGGCAGGTAGATAAATGAACAGAATTTGGGCTTTATGAAAGAAAGATAGATGAAATAAATGAGAAAAGAAAGAAAAACAAAGAAAGAAAGAAAGAAAGAAAGAAAGAAAGAAAGAAAGAGGGAAGGAAGGAAGGAAGGAAGGAAGGAAGGAAGGAGGGAAGGAAGGAAGGAAGGAAGGAAGGAAGGAAGGAAGGAAGAAAGAAAGAAAGAAAGAAAGAAAGAAAGAAAGAAAGAAAGAAAGAAAGAGAAAGAAGAAATAAATTGTTTTGGGGGCAGGCAATACAATGGCCACCTCCCAAGAGCATCCCTGCATGCTCTGAAGTCGTTTAATGACCTTCTGTTCAAGGACAATCCAATCTGATTAACTCCACAGTGAGCTGAGTTAGTTCTGGATCATAAACTCCTTGAGAACAGGGATAGAGATTTGTTCATAGATTTATTAATTATTTATGCCTTGTCTGCTTTCAACAGGGACTCGAAATGACTTACAATAAAGATGCACACAATAAAAGTCTTAAAACCTTGGTAACAACTAGAGTTTTGTTATTAAAGGATGGGAATGAAATTCATCTTTTTCACATTTCTTACCACCCAGCTTAGTGCTTTGCACATTTAAAAATGCACAGGAATAAATATTTAATTAAATAAATGGCCATGCTCACTCTTCTCTCCTGAAATACTGAGAGAATCGTTTCACTATTAGCAGCTAGCACTTTCTGAGGAAGGGCGTCGGAGTTGTTCATCAGGCTAAGGTTGAGCAGATTTTTCACGCTAAGGGCAAACAGTACAAATGATGATTGACCTTGCCATTGGCAACCAGAGATGGATGGATTGGTGTCCTTATACTGATCTTCCCTGTGAGGCACTGTCAGCAGCAAAGATACATCTAGACAGCAGCATCTACAAAACGCCAGGATAAAAGAAAAAAAATATGTGTGGATCAATGCATAAACTGGTTTATCTCCGTTATCTGTATATCCCAGAGGTTCTTTACTCCAGCTATACTGTAAGTTAAAGCACCTAACATTTCCTTCTGTATTCTCTACCCTCAGCCCCACTGCCCAGGAAAGAATAAACACGTGTATTTACTGGTGTTTGGATTTCAAGTTGGAGGAAAGCTTTCACCCATACATAACTCTCCAATGGTTTGATTCCAGACACTGGGAATTCTACTTGGTAATGGTGACCTAGGTATTTGGGGCCAATCTTTACACTTCAGATTTGTCTCAAGTCTTAACATCACTGGGTGATATGCCAGAACAGAAGCATGGTGGTGATGGTGGAGGGAATTCTATTCTTAAATTCCTTAAGGGAGTGAGGGAGCCTTGAGCATTAAGGCAAGCTTGGAATTAGCCAAGGGTGTTGGGAATGCTTTTTCAGGTTGCAAGAAACAGTGAAATGTTTGAAGATCTTTAGGTGATAAATGTTTATTGGAAGGACAGATGAAGATGTGAGAAGACATGTTGAAATCATTTCAATGGGCAGATCTTAGGGAGAAGTGGGCGGATACAATAGGGACACCTTATCTTCTCCTCAGAAGTCTTTCTTTAGACTCTTAGCTATGAATCTTCTTAATTCCTACAATTGAGAGACTATGGTTATTGCAGGATAGGGGGAGCAATTTCAACAGCATTATGATTGCTGTTAATAATTAAAACCAGCCTTTGAGATTTACTTCAGTAGTCATTACTGTGGTATCATCAGCAATATAGTTCAACATAATAGTGCTTTTAATCATAATAATAATGTTAGCATGATAACTTTTATCCTAATAGGGCCTTGACACCCCCTCTGCAGCGGTGCCTGTTTGGTGTGCTTGGGGCCAGAGGGCCGAGAGGTGAGGCAGCTTTGGTCCTCACGTGCTTCCTCTCCCTTCAGCTCCAGCTCAGCTGCACTTCAGGTTTAATTAAATTCTGCTTTCATGTCAGTGATTGCTCCATTTAGTTTATGAAAACAATAAGGTTAATTCTCTTGGGGATTCTGTTACATTGTAGTTGCTCACCTTAGAATCTAACGCCATTTGGAACAAAAGGAAAACATATTTTTATTTATTTATTTATTTTGCGGTACTGGGGATTGAACCCAGGGGCATTCTACCTCTGAGCTACACCCCCAGCCCTATTTTTTTTGTTGTTGTTTATTTTGAAACAGGGTCTCCTAAGTTGTGGAGAGCCTCACTAAATAGCTGAGACTGGCCGCTGAAAACATATATTTTTATGGCTGTGGGAGTCATGAGGCAACTTATAGATTGGTTCCGTGCCATCTTCCCACGTTTCCAATATTTACCAGAGCCAAATCCTCCTGATAAGCCTGTTGAATTGAATCCAAAGTCAAGTATCTGAAAGAAGGAGCATTGGGACACTATATTAATTCCATCCATTCCATTAAATCCTGGCATATTTTTAAGGTACCAACGAGCCACTTAAGGAAACCTTCAGAACATCTTGCATAATAAATACATTACATTAGTCATTTAAATAAACCTTCCACTGTTTCCTCCAGCCCATAAGTTATGTACAGATTTGGATTGAAATCTTAGAATCTCATAAATCAGATCTCCCCTAAAGTGGGGAATGCGGTTAACATGAAGTGTTGTCCAGGAGGTGTCTTTCCTTCGGGTCATGTATGATAACATATTTTGGCCAAGGACCTTACAATGGATGGAAAATGGAACGTGTATGGCTAGTCTTTTCACATGCTAGATACTGAGATCCAATAAAGAGTAAAGCAAATTATTTTGGACAATCAGTAGTCTGTGTTATCTGCCTTGAATCCAGCATGATTTACCAATTTTTCTATGCTAGACATTCACATGGCAGCTGAAGTAGATAAGGCCAATGAAAAACATCATCCCCTTGTACTAAAGTCTGCTATTAATGAAAGGAAAGATAAACCACATTGAATTTGATTTCAATCTCTTCAGACTGGCCTGGATGGTCATTCAGGTATTTACTGACATGTCGTGGCATGGGTTAGATAGACGCATGCAGCTTTTTATAATTCTTCTCAATTCCACCAGTCACTTGTCATCAAATCCAAGAAAATCTATTCCTTAACTCTTCATTATCATCTGTAAACTGGATCTTCATTTCTCCCTAGAATATATGATTTATTAAAAAACAATTCAATTCACTAAACATTCAATAATCATAAACTAGCTAGGTTCAATAAACCCTTTATGGGTTTCTATTATGCAAATAACTGTGCCTAGAGATGAGAAAGTATAACATAAATTTGATTGAGATGGCACTTTTTTATTGAACCATTGAACTTTCCACACATGAAATCAGAGAGAATTATGCTTTTTAATGATGCTTTAACAAAGGGACCCACTCTTTTCTATCCCATAGTCTTCCAATGAGAAAAGGATGACATTCTCAGGCTGACTCTATCCTGCAAGTCATAAAAGGAATCATACTTCAGCATCCTATCGTAGGGTATTTCTACCAGGACTGTCTGTCACATCTACTCTTTTCCTAGAGTAGCCAGAAATGTCAGAACAGGAATCTATAAGAAACTAATATATCACAGCAGGAAACATTTTCTTAAAAAAAAAAAAGATGGATCCAACAGCTACCAGTGGGGTCAAACCAAATCAGATGGATAGGCAAATCATGACGCCATCAAATCAAAGATAGTGAGTTTCTTGGCTGACTTCCCTTGGGAAGAAAAGGTGATTTCTGAGGCAGTCTTGGGGAGGAAATGGAGTATACTTGGAATAGTGTTGAGCTCAATTTCTGGCTCTGCTGCTTAAGAACTCTGGCAGCTTTAATCTCTTCAGCTGTAAAATGGGATAATAAAGCATATCTAAAATGGTTATTGGAGATTAGGAATTATATACATAAACATCTAGCACAGAAATAGCTCCAAGTAATGATGATGGTGATGATGATGGTGACGATAACTACTGATGAGGAAGCTGACATCATCTGCACAACTGATTTCATTTCATGGATTTGTTTGCGCCCTTACCTGGAACTTGAGTAATCTCATTCCCCGATTACTCATAATTTGCTCACACTAGCTTTGCCCACCATAATGTTATATTTGGGATATGATCAGTTCCATGATCTTCAAGGTTGAAAGTTAATTCACTTAACGAATATTTATTGAGGCCCTACTATGTGCTAGGCACTGGTGATTTGGTGACAAGCCAAAGTATGACTCTGCTTTTGTGGCACTTAGAGCCTGGCAGAGGGGAAGGAGATCAATCAAATCATGATCCAAGTAAATATAAATATATAACCATAATAACTGTTATAAAGTGAGCTAAATGTTGCTATGAGAGCTAGTAAAGCCTGGGCATGGGGGCTGAGATCTAGAGAACAGGAAGTTATAAACTACTGGGCATTTTTAAATTATGTGGTTGCAGCAGGATTTCTGACACCACTTACTGTTTTGTCTGGTAATGAATAGGAGGTAAAGTAAAATATATTCACCAAATACCACTCTCTTGACAATTGCTTGTGATATCATCGAATCTTTCTTTAGTGCATTTTTCTGAATAAAACCTGAAGATGTTAAGAATTCGTCACATGTATCCTTGTCCTCAATTCTGTAGAAAATCAGAGAACATACTGCTACTACTCTTATTTCTAAGTTCTAACTTTAAAACATGTGTGAACTATGGATGGAGGGGTGCTGCGCCCAGAGCTTATGGCTCCATTAGGGGAGTCTGAACAGCTATCCACATCGGCTCCATGATGCTCACTAGTTTAAATGAATTGGCTTGGAAAAAGTGATAAATTAGCCTTAGTTTCTTCAGCTTTCATAATTCTAGCACAGCTGTTAAGCAATTGGCAGTTGTGTCTAATGGCTCAGCTCTCTGATTCCTTGACTCACTATTATCAGCACATTTTCTGGTTTTGACAGACGTGGCTTTGTGCACCTTCTAGTTTATGAGAGTCCTTTATTCCACTGCTCTGTTCCTTTCCCCTGGCACTTGTAATGTCTTTTTATGCACAAATCTTTCTCCTTCAAGAGCCTCCTGCAAAGAAATAATCACAAGAGGAAGTGAAAATCCTTTGGCTTCTTTGAAACTGATGTAACTTGCTATTTTCGGACCCAAAGGTCTAGAAAAGAAAAGCTAAGTTGGTCAAATGCTAGCAGGAAGCCCACTTCAAATCTCTGCTGGTAAGAGATTTTTGTTTGTTTTTCTCAGTATTATATTGCAGCATTCCAAAGAGTACCTGATATATAGTAGGGGCCCAATAAATATTCGGTGAATGAATGAATAACAAACTCCAGATTTGATTCAATCTTTTGCTCTTTGGCAACTTTCACTTCCTTTCTTTGGGATGGTACATACAGTTCTCAAAATAGAATGCAACACAGACAATTTGCTCTTTCCCTCTGTCTCCAGCTACTTTCTACTTTGTTCCACCCATTCACCTTCATTGATCTTCACGTGTGAATCGTGTCAGACTTTCCACTGTCCTTGTTGCTTCATCGACTTGCTCCCTATTTCCTCATTGCCCTATAATTTCTCAAATTGAGCTTAATCTGGGCAGCATTTCAAGCTGGCTTAACTGAGCTAGGAATCGAGAGAGTATTGGCTCCTAAATACCATGTAGAGAAAAGGCATGAGCAAGGCAGGAAGGTGCATAATCAGGATGCCACTGGCTGGAGAAAACTCAGGAGTCTATGTTTTTGAAGACAGCTTTAGTTAAGGTTCAAGAGCAGCCACTGCTGCTAGTGTAATTACTATCAGTGAAAATGGTAACACCCATGGTGAATCAGGGCTCGTTTCCCTGAATAGCTGAGATTCTAATTGACAACACACAGAGAACACAAGAAAATCAAGAAGGAAGAAAGCAAGCTATTAATTTTAAATATAAACTACATTAAACAAAACTGAAGAGAAGGAAAATGAAGGTTTTTTTTTGGTGTGTGTGTGTGTGTGTGTGTGTGTTTGTGTTACTGGAGATTGAACTCAAGGGCATTCTACTTCTGAACTACACACCCAGTCCTTTATTTTTTGAAATAGGGTCTCAGGCTGGTCTTGAATCTGCGATCCTCCTGTCTCAGCCTCCCAAGTACTAGAACTCCAGACATGTACCACCACACCTGGCTGAAAAATGAGTTTTAAGAGAAAAATACATGCTCAGAATTGACTTATTATATGTCACTTATTATGTCTTAGTGAAACGAGGGTGCCTTCTCTTATAGGGTTCTTGTCCAGTGGATTTCAATGAATGAAGTCCAAGGACTAGCAAAAAGTATAGAAATATGGAAGTTTATTTTAAGTCAAGAAAAGATAGAAGACAATAAAACAGCCCCCCCCTTACCGGGGGTGGGGGATATCTCCAAAAGAGAGTAACCACTGAAGCTCTTGGGAGGTGGGCTTTAAACCTTACTGAGGTTCCCCACCTGTTCTTTTATGATTAGTCAGAATTGGGTTTTGTGGAACCAATGTCTTTTGCCCCATTTCAATCCTTAATTTGAATTGTTATCTTGTGGGCTGGTGGGCCCACCAGTCTCTCACCTCCCCCCTCACAGAAGGTGATACAGATGGCCTTTTTAATCCCTCCTGTTCCCAGGTGCTCTGCCCTGACTCATTAAGACCATGCTGTTTTGCATACATTATCTCCTTTATCACTTATGACAATTCTGTGGTGTAAGATTATTGTATGTCCTTTTTTTTTTTTTTTGCGGTACCCGGGATTGAACCCAGGGGCGTTCTACCTCCGCGCTACACCCCCGGCCCTATTTTTTATACTTTATTTTGAAACTGGGTCTCATGAAGTTGCGGAGGGCCTCACTAAGTAGAGAGAGAGAGACAGAAATAGAGAGAGAGAGAGAGAGAGAGGGAGGGAGAGAGAGAGAGAGAGAGAGAGCGAGCTGAGGCTGGCCATGAACCCTGATCCTCCAGTCTCCGCCTCCCAAAGTACTAGGATTACAAGAGTGTGCCACCACACCCAGCTTTGTATGTCCTTTTAATTGATGAAGAAACTGAGGCTTAGAAAGTTTAAGTGGCGAGGAATGGAATCGTTACCAAATCCCAGTACATGCCCCGATTTGCAGAATCAAATAATTGGGACAATTTTGGGGGGAAGAAGGAAAAAGAAATTTATGATTTGATAGCAAATTGGAAAAACGAATGAACTTAAGAGGTCAGGAGAGCCAGGTGTGGTGGTGCACACTTGTAATCCCAGTAATTGGGAGGCTGAGACCAGAGGATCAGGGTTCGCGGCCAGCCTCAGCTACTTGGTGAGGCCCTCCGCAACTTAGTGAGACCCTGTTTCAAAATAAAGAATTAAAAATAGGGCTGGGGGTACCTCAGAGGTAGAATACCCCTGGGTTCAATCTCCAGTCCTGTAAATAAATAAATAAATAAATAAATAAGATCAGGAACACGCTCTGGGTTCTCCCTGAACAAAGGAATCAAGTCCTTTTAAAGAGTGAGCTCCAGTCACAGAAAGTGAAGGGCCATATGTTTTCTCTAATATGCGCAAGCTAGGGAGTAATTGGGATACCAGAGGGACTCTAGATAATGGAGCAGAATCCTCAGTGGAGCCAGGGAGGTGGTCTAAGGGCAGGGGAGGGGAAGAGTGAGGTTCATCAATGGAATTACTACCATCGACTATGTGTAAATATGTGAAAATACCAATGTCAATCTCAGTGCTCTGTATTGGGAAGGGGAAAATGGGGAGGTGGGGGGGCACCAAATGCTGTGTGCATGTATGTCACTGTTAACTTGATTTACATTATGATGTGAGACTATAATGCACCAATAAAAGCATATTTAAAGAAAAAAAGAGTGAGCTTCTCAGCTCATGCTGGTTTCTTATCAGAAGGGACATAATTCATGTTTTGAGTCTTCCCTGAGTCAGTTCTTATTTAGATTCGCAGGCTGGGGTCATGCTTTGGTGTTTATCAGAAAGGATGAAATTTATGTTTTGAGTCTTTCTTAAGTCAGTTCTTACTCAGATGCGCAGGCCGGTCTTGCTGGGGTGTTTATCAGAAGGGGTGCAGTTGATGTCTGAGTCTTCTTTGAGTCACTTCTTATTCAGATCCACAGGTGCCAGGTCACCTTCCACGAGTAAACAGATAACAACATGTTATTTGATAACAGGGGATGAAGGAAAGGGGGAGGAAAAAAGAGAAAGAAAGACAGCTTTGAAACAGGCCATCTGTTAGCTGCCAGGGTTGGAAGCAGGCCCCACAGTCTAAAGCTTTAGCCCTTGTCTCACTTCCTTATCTGGGTACCAACTGCTGTTGTAGTAGTTCTTTTACTTTAGTCACTTCTTATCACTCATGGAGGATGATGTACTTGTATATATTTTTGTTTCTTTTCAATTCAGAGTGGCCTTTGTGTTTGACTTAGAGCCAGGTATTTAAGCAAAAGAATTACCAGGACATATTTACTAGTTACTTTGACTGTCTTCCTTTGAGTAATACTGGGTAGAGAAAATAGCATAAAATTTAGAGGAAGGGGAACTGAGTTTGATGGTGCCTAACACATGATAAATAGGTTCATGGTTAAACATAAGTACAAAACTAAACAAAAAGCACCTTAAATCTCTTCTTCTGACCCACCTCTTGGAAGGAGTACAGATAGGAGTGAGAAAAAAATAAAGCAGAGTTAATAATAGCAGTAGGAAGAGAAGAAAGTACAGGAAAACGTATGTCCAAGATTTGTCTCCATCAGGTAGGAGGTGAGAAAAGCAGTGTAGAACATAGTCCCATGTTTGTTCTCCCGGGCTTGACCACATCCTGCATGCTCCAGAGGAAGAGTGAAAAGAGATCTGAGTGGGGAAACTGAGGGCACAAGAAGAGAGGAGACCTTTGCTGGCTTTGAACTTTGGCAAGACCAATCCTAAATGAATCCCATGCTTCACATGCAGTGAGGGATGAGAAGCATTCTCTGAAAGTTACAAATTCCATCAAATGCTTGAGACTCTTTTCTGGGTACTTACAGAGAACATGAAAATCACACTCACCTGTATTTGCCAAATAATCTACTAGGTCATAATGAGTTAGTTTAAATGTGGAAATAAACACCTCATACTTGTGTCTGACTCCAAGGTCCAACCTATTATGGACTGTCCTCTCCTCCAATCAGCCTCCTTCCTTGCTTTCAGGATGCCAAGCTAAAAGACTTGAGCTACATGCTGGTCATGGAGCAAAGGACGGGGCTTCTACTAGTGCCACTTGTGGTAGCCAATGTTATTAGTGATGCAGAAGATAAAGTCCTGTGTACTTGAGGTTGCTTGGTGCTTGTTGTTGAAACAAATGTTCTGGTTAACTGAGGGGGTGATTATAGTTGCCCAGAGATACTGCCAAGGGTCTCTTTTCTTTCTTTCTTTCTTTCTTTCTTTCTTTCTTTCTTTCTTTCTTTCTTTCTTTCTTTCCTTCCTTCCTTCCTTCCTTCCTTCCTTCCTTCCTTCCTTTTTTGGCACTGGGGATTGAACCCAGGGGCATTCTATCTCTGAGCTACACCCACAGCCCTTTTTATGTTTTATTTTGAAACAGGATCTCACTAACTTACTAGTATCTTCACTAAGTTGCTAAGGCTGGCCTTGAACTAACTTGCAATCCTCTTGTCTCAGCCTCCCAGGTACTGGAATTATAGGTGTGTGCCACCATGGACAGCTTGGACTGCCAAGTTTTAAAGAATGATACTATAATTAAACAATTCAATTTTTCTTTGATGAAAGCACTTAAGGGTCATGCAATTAGTGCTCTGCTTCATTATTATTAGTATAAATTCTCATTGTACCAGGAAATTATGAAGGCCATGGCTCATGGAGAGTTCATATTGAGAGAATGTCAATGAACCACTATTTACTCTCTGAAGTTAGATAACCATGGTGGAGATGTGACTATTCTAGAGGGGATGGGCAAGGGAAGCAAAATCTCTTTTAATATGTATCATCTAACAGTCATTGAAGTGGTGCCCACCTGAGTCAATTTGTACACTTTTATCCTTGACCCAAGTCATTTGTGCTCCTGAGTACTGTGGTGAGTTATAAAGTAGATCTACTACTCCCCCTTTAAGGTCATATTTTGGTTGTGCTGCAAATTGTAATTCAAGGGTTTGGTTTTGAATCCATCCTAAAGCCAGCTTTCATAGGGAGCTTTCAAATTTCCATTAGAACTATGGTGAATTAAAATAGAATTAGATTCCACGGGCATTTAATAGTGTCCAATGTGGGAAAAACTCGCTGCTCGGTGATGTAAAGGTACAGAGGTAAGAGATGAAGGGTAGTGCCTGGTAATCGGGGGTCACTAGTTATATGAATTCTCTTAACTTGGTTGGTGAATCTGACAAACGGGAAAGTGAATCAAGGAAGGGAGAGAAGCTCCTACAAAGTGTGTGGATGAACATGACTCACTCTGAGCAACGCGGGTGAGTCCCACGGAGACTCTCCGAGGCTCTTTGTGGTATTCCTGCCAGAATTGCCCTACGGAGGATGTGGAGAAGGTCAAACATTTATCTGTTGACTCCCAGCCCCCATCAGTTAAGGGTTGCCCCCAGGATTGTCAGCTCTATGGTATTTTCCAGTGTGCAAGGCTAAGCAGGCTCTCTGGATGCTTGAGAAAGCCTTCTGGCAGAGGCGAGACAAGCAGGAGTTTAGGATCGAAGCTGTGAGCAGGCTGGAAATTGTCTACCCCAGCTGCTGGTGAACTCACCTCAGCCTTGGTGGTTGTTGTTTATTTATTATAACAGTTTTATGTGTTCACTACAGAAAGTTTGGGAAATAGACAAATCCATAAACCCACATCTTAGCAATAACCACTATTACCATTATGATGTATCTCCTGCCCAAACTTGTGAGTATGTATGTTCTGCACAGGTATATTGGAAGAGTTTTACTTTGTTTTGATTTGAAATTTTACTTTGTTTTTCTTGCTGTTTCTCTACTAAGATTTATCGTTAGTATTTACTTATCTCAGGGAGTCTTGAAGAAGTGAAAGTAGACTATTCTAGAGGGGATGGCCAAGGGAATTCTTGAGGTCAGTGCACCTTTCTGTCTTTTGTAAAGACCTAAGAATGTTGCAGAAATTGTTCTGGAGAGAAAAGAAAGAATGAAGTAAGGAATTTAACCCGAGTGGAGGACTGATAGAAGCTTGAGGTTCCCAAGTGCATTAGAGACTCTCCCAGTATATTACTGTGCCCTGGGGAGGTGACCAGATTTTGGAAGGGCTACTTCGTGGAGAGACTGGACCTGAGGCACAAGGACTCTTGACCTAGCCCATACTTCATGTGACCCCATGTGAAGCACAGAAGAAGCAGCTCTGCCCTGCCAAATGTCTTGAGCCTGCCGGACAGCGGCATCTGGGAATGGGGTGATGGACTGTGCAGACCAGTGATAATGATTGATGGCATAAGCCATCAGTCTGGTGCCTGACTCTCCATAATGTGCTGAGACTTTTGCTAAGGAGAGGAACCCCCAGAAGTGATAAATGGGAGTCATTTCTTATTCTTGTGGATGTGGGTTCATAATTGCTTTGGGTTTGATTAAGAAATAAAGAAAAGTGAAGATTTAAATACTAGATCTCTTTTTTTCTTTTTCTGGAAGATTATTTTTTCATGTCTCTGTGGCTTCTTTCTTCTGATCCAACTTGCTTCCTCTGATGTGGGTCACATCAATCTAGATATACAACCCTTTCTTTGTTTTCCATGAAAAATGAAAAATGAGACTTACTAAATATTTCACCTGGTCAGCTTTACTGAAGACTCGGGGTCATGTGGAGAGATTGGATTACTCTGCACTCTCATCCCTTCTACTTTACTATTTTTTCTCTTTCTACATCTCCCCTTTCTCCTTGGGGCAGGAATGGGCCCCTGTGGCTATACTGGCTCTTTAGGCTCATACTTGTTCTCTTTGGTCCGTTCTGATTGGTTGTCAAATACTTTTAATATATTCTCTGTTCTTGATCATTCTTCTGAGAAGCAAAACAAATTCTTTCCCTTTTCGTCTCATTACAAGTTAGTAGTTCCCTATTGGAAGTCTCATGCTTTCCTGTAATTTCCTTAAGGAAGTAGTTCTTCCAATTATAGACACTGCTCTTCCTAAAAGGCATCCTGTCGAATAAAGTTCTATAGTACATATAAAGCAGCCACTTCAAAAATTTTTGCGTTGAATGTTTGAGAGCATTGTGGGAGAGACCCCACATTCTATTTTATTTTTCTCTTAAGGTCATAAGACAACATTCTTTGGCTTACTTTGGAGTTAGGTTGTGACCATGTGATTAGTCTGAGCAAGGACCCTTGGGCAGAAACAAAGCGTCACTTCCAGGCTGGAGTATTTAAAAGCCAGCGCGTGGCTCTCCAGCTCCCTTTCTGTGCCACGGTGACTGTGGAAGCTGTGTCGAGACAGTTGGTTTACAAATTGGAAGCCATCTGGACCACAGAACGGTTGCTTTGGAGAGTTGCCTGACTGAACTGGACTCTGTGGTCCAATTGAGAAAGAAATAAACCACTGTTATAGGCTGCTGAGATTTGGGTGTTGTGGCTGTGACATGTCCCGAGCTAATGTTTAAGCCTTATCCTGATTAACATGAGCTACTCTGGGGTCAGACTTCCTGCGTTCCATTGCATTCCATAGCCCTCCCTAGCTGTTTGACCTTAGAAAAGTTACTTAATCTTGCTAAGTCTCGGTTTCCTCATCTTTACAATAGTACTTTACTCAAAGAGTTTAGAGGAGACAACCAAGTCAGAGGGACTTAAAATACTACCTGGCACACAAGAAGTGTTCAAAAAGCATTAGCTTTTTGATGATGACAGTTATGATGCATAATGATGATTAAATTCTAAAACAAAGCTATTAGGTTAAACAGGTAAGTACTCCCAACAATTTCAAACTCCATGTTTTGTTTATATTTAGAACTAGTTATTCATCTAAAGTAAGAGCATTAGGGAAGTTATTCGTTGAGTCAATAGATGTTTATTCACTAAGAACAGTAATCAAATGTATGAGCCTTAGGTTCTCACAATTGCTGTCACAGAGTGACATTTTATAAATACTTGCAATCTTTTGCAACCAACCAACTCATCTGTGTACAAACAGGCGGGTGGCCCATCAAGCCTTCTTCATGTCAGTAACGTCAAGTCCAGTGATTCTGCCTACTTACCTTTACTTGTGCTGTTGTAAGGCGATGGGAGGGTAGGTGAGGATGGGAGATGCTGCTGTGGTTTAATGCTTTATTGGCTGGAAGTTTGGCAGTAACCGTAGTGAAAGGGAGACAGGAGCTACCTCTGTGCCCATAGCGTGGGTGCCTCGGGCAAGTGGGGGTCAGCACAGAGTAGGTTTCTTGTTTTGTTTTTTGGTACTAGGGATTAAACTCAGGGGCATTCTACCTCCAAGATACACTCCCAGCCCTTTTTATGTTTTATTTTGAAACAGGGTCTCACTAAGTTGCTGAGAGTCTTACTAGTTTGCCAAAGCTGGTCTCAAACCTCAGATCCTCCTGTCTAAGCCTCCCAAGTACTAGGATTACAGGTATGGGCCACCTTGCCTGTCAGCCCAGAGTAATGTTTGCCATGTAAATTTGTGGTACTAGCAGAACATCTAAGGCAAAGACATCCTGTAGCCTTTGGTGGAATGCAGAACTTGAATTTTGCAAAGAGTTTGCTCCTATTTCTGGGAATTACTTACTTTAGAAAGGAAATTTAAAGGAAAGAGATGGAAGTACAACAAAACAGATTCCCCAATGTAAGGTCCGAAGGAAGGACTAGGAACCAGTTAGGAGAAAAGAGAAGAAATGACAGTAAGAAGACATTGCTGTACAAGTTAAGGAAGAAAGAGTTCTATGGAGAGTGTCTGGCATAGCGTCTGGCAGAAGCTAAATAATTATGAAATGAGTGGATGGAAGAACACTCAACTGTGCTAAATGGTACGGGCTATTCAAGGCGAAGACAACTGAACAGCCTCGCTCCTGGCTCCGCTGCACATCTGTTTGCATTTATTCGGCAATTTTATTCCTTGCTTTGTCCGTTTGGTGTTTTCCTCCAACTTAGTTGTAATTTTTTTACCTTGCTGTTCTCATTCATTTTAGAGCAAAATGAGATATTTATAGTCATTTATTTATATTATATAAATATATTGTGTAATATACTGAGCATTATTAATTATGAATCATTATACATCATATTAATATATTATAAATTTATATTATTAAGGTATTTATTTGGAAGCAGGATTTGAAAAACTGAAGAAAATATTTATCATTTTCATCATGGGGAGATATCTACCCCAAAGAACCTTATTATAAAGTTCTGAGAAAACACATTGTCATAAGGACTATACCCCAAATGCATCTAGAGAACCAGTCATCATTATAAAAATAAGGGATTTTCTTTCACAAACTATTTCCATATAATTTCTATCCTAATGTGTAGTACAGTTACATAAGGGTCTATTTTAATGCTGTGTTAAGAAAAGAGTAGTGTGGGTAACAAGTGATAGTAGTGCTCACAGTGATGTGTACACATACAGTTATAAATCCTCACACACAGCATTTCCTCAATGAACCAAGGAGACGTGGCTGTATATGAAGAGCTTGATGATTTTCCTTCCTGGATATTATAGAAATTAGGATTTGGGTTTTAGTTGCTGCCAGTGGCAAATCTTTCTTAACTCTCCATTGCACTGCTGTCTCTCCTGCCTTTTTTGACTTAAAATTGAGGGCCTTGCCTTCAAGCGAGCCCCTGCCAGCTTAGCCTCTTCCACGTGCTGCTGCCCACAGGTGACAGCCCCACAGCTGAAGGCTGCAGGATTTGTGGCTTCACTGCTGGAGGTTGCGGCCCCTCCATGGATCTCTAGGTAGGAGTGCTGTGCCCTCTGCAGCCAGGGCAATTTCTCTTTTTGAAGCCTTTCAAAGCTTCTTTGGAAACCAGACCCAGATGTAGAGAAAACTGATAGTGAGCATGGGGCCGAGGGAGGAGAGAACGGGACCATTTGGGGAGAGGGTCAGTTTGGTGAGGCAACTTCAGCTGCACCCACTATGCCCCTACGCATGAAGCGGTCCTACTGGCGTGAATGCTTTCATTTACCTCTCACATAAACAGAAGGGGAAAGCCGGAGAGATCAAACTCTGCCGCGCATGTTCTGCTGACGGCAAGTGCTGCCTCACTATGCTGTTTTGTGTTTACAGAGTGCTGTCAACAGACATTGGCTGAAATAAATTGTTTCTACCTGAACCTATCAGTCCCATGCTAATGCAAACAGACAAGGGTGAGTAGGTGCAGGAGGCAGGGTGCAATGAAAAGTATGCTACAAGTCCTGAAGATATACATAACCCCCCCATTTTGGGTGGTGGAGGGGTAACTGATACAGAAAAAACACTCAAAAGAAACATGCTCGAGTTGTGTCAATCATTCAAATTCCACGAGCTTGAATATCTTAGGCCTTTCTCCTTAGGACCTTCCTGTATTTTAGATTTCAATTATTGCAAACACTTGCTGAATCACTCTCAGTCACATTTGCCACCAGGCTCCTGTGTGTGTGTGTGTGTGTGTGTGTGTGTGTGTGTGTGCGTGTAGTTATAAATCTCCAAATACAAGCAAATTAAATGACACAAGCTATCGCCCCCAGAGTTCTTTAGTAACGGGACTCTGAATGTGGTAACTGAGCAGCCCCTATTCTGATTTAATTTATGAACATTCCTGGTGTTGGCAGTCATTTACATGTTTATTTCATGTTTCTGTACTTGCTAAACAGCTGTTCATCTTTCACACAGTACTTTTGGAACTCATAAAACAGTGCCATTGCCTTGTTGGATGTGCCGTTTCGTTTTTAACCTATTCTGGTTGGTTGCAGTAGCCTAATTGAAAGCCTGGGATATGATGATATTTAATTTGGCAAATGATTCTTTTCATACCTCTCACAGAAAGTGTGCTTTCTCCATAACATTTTAATTGATTTTATTTTTTTCTTCTGAGTTCTCTAGATCTTTTGTTGGCTTGCATCTTACCTGTCACTTTGTTTTGGGTCTACCTTTTTTTCAAGCTTTTATAATATTTTTCTTTCTTTCCTTTTCTGTGTTATTCTTTTATTGGTGCATTGCAGTCTCACATCATAATGTAGCTCAGAGTGATAGAGACCTACATGCACACAGCACTTGGTGAGCTCCTCCCCGCTCCCTCCCCACGCCCTCCCCTCCCCCACACTTGATATTGAGATGACATCTGTAGTTTCACATATGTACATAATGTCAATGGAAGTGTTTCCTTCATTGATTCTCCCTCCCAACCACCCTCCCCTAGACCACCTCCTTCGCTCCACTGGGGTTTCTCCTCCATTATCTAAAGTCCCTCTTGTAGCCTATTACTCTCTAGCTTCCACGTATCAGAGAAACATAGAATACTTTTCTTTAAATATAAGGTATCAAATAAATTTAGAATTTTCCTGAGTAAGTTCAGCCTTATTTATGAATGTGAAAGAAGAAGAGAAAGGTGGACTGGAATCTGTCTGTGGTGAGTAGAATGGTCTCAAAATCCCAAGGAATTTGAGTTAAGTATCAACTCCTTTTGGTTATCTCTTTCAGGGTTTCTTTTGAATAATTCTTCTCCTCCTCGTCCTCTTCCTTCTCTTCCTCCTCCTTCTTCTCCTCCTCCTCCTTCTTTCTCTTCTCATTTTATTTATTCTGTACCATGTTTACCTCTATAAACTCTGATAACATAGAGTTGATTATGTATGATTATCTGAGATAATCCAAATAGTCAATAGAAAAAATATGATTTAGATTTTAATTTTATGGTTAAATTTGAATGTTTGTGTCTGGAGCTCTGGGAATTCTTGGTATTTCCTCAGAAAAATGTCACCAACCCTGGAGAATGCTAGGGAATAACCTGGCTCTCTAAATGTCACCATTTCTCCTCGATACATCCATTCTCTCTCATTTGTGCTAAGAATAGATTGTATGAGTCTCAGAAATAATGCAATGACCTGTCCAAGTTCAAACTGATCTGTAGTCATCTTGCTTCTTTCCTCATCCCCATCCCAATTCAATTTTCTACTGGAATAGGGGAGAATATTAAATATAGTTTCTTAAGTATTTTGACTGATGGGATAGAAGTTTTATAGCACAAATAACAAGCAGTTTCCTGATTTATGCAAACCATCTTCAACAAAATGCACACTTGCTAGCAGGGTATTAGGGGAGATCCCCTGAATTGACAGGAGATGCAAGACCCAAAACAGGCAAGTGGACAGAAAACTGAGGGAGTCCGAGAGTTGGAGCAGTCGAATACCCAGCCAGGGTCATGCTGAAAAACTATTTTGTTCCAAGTGCCACTGCTCTCCCATCACTTCTGATTAAATTGGCCCCATCTTAGTTCCAGTTGCTCATCATTCCTTGTTTGGAAGCAGGCATCCAATTGGCTGCCATAGATTCTATGAGCTCTATAGTAGGAGCCTGGGAAGGGGAAGAAGATAGTATTAGAAATTACCTTCCCATAAACCACCTATAATGGGCTATTCTCCCTAAAAACAAGAGCTGGTGCTAATTAGAAGAGAAACATATATGATGTTAGATAGCCAAAAATAGTTAAATAAATATCTGATAAATAACTGCTATGTAAACCAAGAATAATGATAAAATTATCTTTAGGAGACAACATCAAGCAAATAGTCCTTTAGGAAAAAAAATCTAAACTCAGAGCCTTGCAGTCAGAAGCTCATCAAAGAGATTCCTTATTTAGGATGACCCAAGTGTCAAGCTGGATACCAAGGCTCCTGCTTGCCCTTTAACCACCCACCTCAGTGCTCACTGGATTAGACCAGGAAGCAAAGGAGTTCCTTGTTATTTACAAGTTCCAGGCCTTTGCACAGAAACGCAGCTGAACTATGTGGTCTGACCTCCCACATCCAAGCCATCTTGCTTCATGTCACCATTTATCTCAGCATCCTCCAAAAGCTGATCCCTCTTCACTCTGTGATGTTCAGCAGAAACAGATTAAAAGACATCCCAAAATCCTTGCAAAGGTTGGGAATGTGGGACTACAGTTAACTCACACTTCCTTATAGGAAATGTAAATTTTTCCTACTTCAGCTAGTACCCCAGATAGTAACCTTCAGGAATATTTAAAAACATATATATCTTTCCATCTCTACCAATTTCATCTGTGTGCCTACACATTGTATCCATTATCCCTACGATCAGCCAGCTGGCATCTCATGTCTCAGTTGGCCAGAAAAACTGAACAATGATGGCATTCTTCCATTTACTGAAAATGAGTGATTTATTATTTAAAATTCAAACATTTTAATATGCTCTCCAAGAAATTATCTGGTTTAGAAAATCATGAAGGAAAACTGGAGGAGGAGAATGAGGAGGAGGACGATGATCATGGACAAATGGGAAACTTTTCTGACATGAAAAGGTGAAAAAAAAGTGTGTTTATTTTGAGCAAGCTTCTCTAATACTGATTCAGGAAATGGGGGAAGAACCTTTGATCTACAGTTTATCCTGGTCACAGTGGCAGGTGTCCAAGCCACAGCAATTCCATGAGGTCTGGTGGTTCTCTGTTTCCATACCATTCCCATGGAGAATGGGGAATCTTTTCCAGGCCTGGGAGCCCTGGTGCCAGGATCCCGCCTCCCTGGGCATGCCTAGCCATTGCTTCAGCATTCAGAGGTGAGAAGAAAGTTCCTTGCTGAATTCAGGACTCACAGACCTTTCTCTCTACCTCCTAAACTCTGAAAACCTCCTATTAATCTGGAGGAAGTCCCTCTTTCTTCATGTTTTTCTTCAAGTACTCTTTCTCTTTAAATCTTCCAAGTCACTGAGCAAAATCTCTCTGATTTGCTAATCTCTCTGATTTAGGCTTTTAGATATAAAATCTTGGAAGGATTAGGTTGGATAGTCAGTACTGCTTCCTTCCTTTCTGCTAATGTCTCTCAAGGCAGGAAGCACTGAGCCTTCGGGTGGGGTGATAGGCAGAACAATGGCCCCTCAAGATGTCCCCATCCTAGTCCCTGGAACTACACAACTCTCAGACGATACCTTTGTACTGTTTTAAGTCACTAAATTTGTGGGAACTTGTTTTGGCAGCAATAAGAAAATAATCCACAGCCCATATATTTTTCCCCCTGAGTTTGGAGCCATCTGAGAAATAAAACATAGGAAGCAGATGGATAGAGATAAAAACATTAGCTTTACTACTGAGAAAGTGACTTTTTATTTGTGTGTACTATGGACCGCGTAATACTTCACCCCTGAATTAGAAAGATTTATGCATCCAACCACAGACAGAGCTCTACTAATATATTCTCCATGAACTTCCCTTGGGGAACTCCTGTTGGCAGCGAGCAGCTAATGTATGCATCTTGAGAGCAGTAGAACCAAGAGGGAGGAAAAGTAGAAAACACTAAGCCACACATTTGCTGACGTCTCCCAAGCTCACCAATCAGATAAGTCACTCTGCCTGGGGCCTCCCCAGGATGGAGAGTCTAGAGCCAAGAATGTTGGAAGTGTTGTTATAGAAATTCCTCAGTAAGGAATGAGGTCAGGGAAGCAGAGTCCTCCTCTAATAACTGCTACCTGCCTTACTTGGTGAGGAGGAGAACCTAGAGGGAGAAACTTATCCTTCCACATGCTTAATGCAAGTAATAACTTCCCATATTTCATGCATTACAAGTATTAGCCAAGCTCAGTGGGGCATGCCTGTAATTCCAGTACTTGGGAGCCTGAGACAGGAGGATTGAAGGTTTGAGGCCAGTCACAGCAACTTAGTAAGACCCTCAGCAACTCAGACCCTGTTTCAAAATAAAAAATAAAAAAGGGCCGGGGGTGAAACTTAGAGGTAGAATGCACCTGGGTTCACTCCCCAGTGCCAATATACATATATAATTTTGTCAATAATTATCAGATTCTCCCTTACTGTCTTTTAATAAATGCTAAGCAAATACTTCAAGATATATGATTGAAAGAGATTGAAATCACTAATCTTCCTCCACATTGCCTGCCTCAGTTTGTATCTGCTTTTATCTATCCCCTTCTTTGTAATTCTTTGAGTCTTCCCTCCTTTGATGTAACCCTAGACCTTACTTTCTCCCCTTGCTCCCATTCATTTGGCATTCAGAACTCTTGTTCAATGGTTAACACACTCCCCTATATCTCCCAGCTATTCTCTTAAAATTCCCTACACTTCCTGGCTGTGGCACAACCCTGACTCCCTCCTTAGGACACTCCTTTCCCTGCCACATCCTACCACTTAGCCCAGGCTCAGAGACTGCAAGGTGTGGTCTTCATGCCCTAAGGCTGCTAGATGGTCCTTCTGCCATCTTGCTTCTTTGGGGCTCAGGAGTTTGGGTTCCGTCACTCTCTACTCTCTCCTCTTTGCTATTATCTAATGGCTACCCAGTTGTCTGCCTCATTCAGTTTCCAATCCTGATCACAGTCTGTTGGTACTTCCAAGGTCGTCATCACCCTGTGTGGTTTTCATGCTCTATGAACGACCCATCCACATCTTGACTCAGTTTCTTTCTCCCCAAGAACCCCTTACCCCACTGAGTTTTGGTCTGCGTAGCCATAGCCTGAAGCCAAAACTGTTAAAATCATTATTCAATCTCATGCCTCTAAGCTTGCCAGCTCAATTCTCAGGACACCTATCCCATCATATCAAGACTTTGCCCTCATTTGTTTACTATTCTCTCACTCTTACCCAGCTTATAGGCAATATTCTATCATTTAAACTACTCTCTTCCTAATTACCTGAGTCCCCATCCTTATGTTCACTATAGCAACCTGGAGAAGTCCAAAACCCTGCATGAATCTAGCCACCCACTTTCTCATGTTCTCGTATCTCATCTATTTGGATTGATAAAATTTCACACTTCTGTACAGATTGAGACCGCTATAAATCCGTGGACATCATCCCACCCAAGGGTGCAATATTATCCAGAAATCCTTTCCTCGGTTCATTCTCCCATTTCAAACTGTCCCAGTGTTCTCAAACTTCTGAAGCAAATACCTGAGCCTTCCATGAAGATGATGGATCTGGCTGCTCTTTAGTAGAGAAGAGAGAGCCATCAGACAGGAACCTCCTCAAGTTTGTGCTACAAATTTCCCGAGTGTCCCTGCATTCTAGTCACATTTCCCCTTCTGTTCTGCTATATTGGAGGGGGACTCTCTCCTCTCATCATAGCCTAGTCCTTGCATCTCACTCATTTTACAGAGCTCACCGTTTTGTTCAGTTTACAGAGCTCACCCTTTTGTTAAAATTCTCCAAATTTCAGTGGCTTCAACTTCTCCAAATCTGCATTAATCCAATTAAAATTGTCTTATTTAAAAAACAAAACCAAAAAGCAACTAGACAGAATGGGGATGAGAGTGGGAAGACAGTATAATTTACATAATTGCGGGGGGGGCTAAACTTATTTTTTTTTTGATACTTGGGAAAGAACCCAGGGACATTCTACCCCCAAGCTACACCTCTAGCCCTATTTTATTTTATTTTTATTTTGAAACAAGATCTCACTAAGTTGCTGAGGATCTTGCTAAGTTGCTGAGGCTGCCCTCAAATCTATGATCCTCCTGTCTCAGTCTCCCAAGTACTGGGATTACAGGCAGGCTCCACCACACCCAGATATGCTAAACTTTAAAAGTGTTGTCTGAGCCAGGTGTGGTGGCGCACGCTTGTAATCCCAGTAATTTGGGAGGCAGAGACCAGAGGATCCCGGTTCGTGGCCAGCCTCAGCTCGCGCACGCGCACGTGCGCTCTCTCTCTCTCTCTCTCTACTTAGTGAGGCCCTCCGCAACTTCGTGAGACCCGGTTTCAAAGTAAAGTATAAAAAAATAGGGCCGGGGGCGTAACGCGGAGGTAGAACGCCCCTGCGTTCAATTCCCTGTACCGCAAAAAAAAAAAAAAAAAAAAAGTGTTGTCTGGAGCAAATCTCAAACAACTGGTCTTTTCTCTCTGGGAATAACAACCCACAATTTTTTTTTTTAACTTGGGCCAAATTATCTCTTGGTTGCAACGTTTCCACTCGTTTCCCCCTCTAGCTACCCTATAGGGGAGTTGTCCTCACCATCTCTAGTTTTAATCTCTTACTCCTCCACCTACCTAAATGTGGTTCCACACCCATCACTGCACTGTGACTGCTTTTTGTTCATGACCTTCCTATTGGTAAATGTCAAGGACGGAGGACGGTTTTCAGTCAATAACTTATGTGACCTCATGGAAACATGTATCATTGTTGATCATGCCTTTCTTAAAACTCAGTTCTTTCTAGCCTCTCTGGTTATTCTTTCTTATTTAATTTATCACTTCTCAGTAGCTATCAGATCTAAGCATCCTCTAAGTTGCTATAAAAGTTGGAATTCCTTAGGGCTCTATTTTCCATTTTCCACATTCCTTCTGGTCCATTTCGCCTAATTTCGGAGTCTCACTGAATAAGCAAATCCATCTCTGATCCCAGTCAAGACCCAGCCTCTTGTATACAACTTCTTGTTTGGTTTCTCCACTTGGATATTTCAACTTACCTTGAAATATTTTGGAAACATGTCCAAGACTGAGCTCATCAACATCTCCCACAAACCTGCTTATCCCTCAGGTTTTTGCAAAATTGCATTTCTATAAATAGCTTAATACAGAGACTTGGCACTGGTTTTTATTTCTTTCTGCCTGTCCCTCATGCCACTGTCTAATAGAGGATCTCTTATAATTCTTTCAAATCAGTCCACTCTGTCCATTATGGCTGGCATCCTGGTCCATACACTTTTTTCACATTTGAACTATGAGAATAATATTATTTTTATTTTCCTATTCATTATTTTTAATGCCTTACCCATACTGCCTAGAAAATCACTTGGCACCACCAGATATACAGTACATATTTAATGAATGAATGAAGTTATTCATTCTTGTATTTTTAAAATCTAGCCTCTGAGCGACAGCCAAAATATTGTTTGAAAACTGCAAGTTTGATTTTATTACTCCTCCTGTTGTTATAAATTTAATGCCTTTGATGGATATATTTGCTCCCAAAATCTCTTTCCTACAACTCTCTGTGCTCTTTTAGTTTGCCAGTTCCTATTTATTCTTCATGTCTCGTACTAGTAATCCCTCCTTCAAACTAGCCTAATCTGATGACCTCAGGGCGACTTTCCCATTATATTTTCTGCATCATATGTCATAGCACTTCTCATACCACACTAGCATCAAAACAGCTTCTTGTTCATCACAGTTTCTGTAGTACATATAAGAGAAATCATTGCTGAACAAAAAGATGAATGAATGAAACAAGTATTCATCAATGTCAATAATTTACATCCTCAGATCCCATCAATAGAATTGAATGTACACTCCTCTTGTTGTTCCTCTCTCGCTTCATTACACTTCTGAATGCTCATTTTTCCAGTCTATGGAGTAAGAGACAAGCTCGGGTGGACATAGATTGGAGATGTGATATCTGTTTTCCTGTTACTGACTAGGATTGTTTTGATTCCTTGTAAACTCTCCGAATGTCTCTTCTGACCTTCGGCACAATCCGATCTGGAGACCCTGCAGTTTGTCTACTGATTTCTAATACAAATCACCTTCTAGCTTTTGTATGTGGTTGGCAAATCAAGGGTTAGTTTTTAAAAAGTATATTTGATAAGCTAATACATTTAAATGTGCTTTAGATTAGATCATTCCCTGAGGACTTCACTTTTACTGCTGGTTTCATCAGCAGTTGGCAAATTTGTCCTTAAACTATGTAAAAGGAGTTCTGAAGGAATTGACTGCAAAGGCCATTTTAATATTTTTCTTATGAGAGGAAATGATTGGCCCCATTTAACAAATCAACTTCTCTAATCTGCATCTTTGTACCTTTGGAGTACTTTAAAGAGTAAGAACCAGAAAAAAACCTCTTGAGTATTATTACATAGATTCTTTTTTGGCCTCTTGGAAATGAGAGGGTAGGGGAGAGAGGGAGGGAGGAGACAGAGAGAGATTGGAATTAAACAAAGAGCAATAGGAAAGCGGGAGGGGGGAAGATTCTTTTTCTTTGTATTTTTATTAGTTTGCCAAAAACCTTACCTGACACTTGAAGTGTACTTTCGAAATATTATTTAATTTTATCAGTAGATGGGTTTGTAGAGGATTTGGAGGAAAGGTACTTTTCTTGAGGCTTTGAAGCTGAGGGTTAAACATAGGGGTTATTGCCAAGACTAGGGATTAATTATGAGATATGACTTTAGGGTAATCATAGATGAGCAGATTTCTCCCAGAATAGCTTCATGGTGAACCTATCACAATGGCAGGAGTATTATAATTATTTATTTCTCTAGGCTCAAAGGATTATGTACTTAGAAGTCATTGAAAATGTAAATCTCTTGTGTGAGGTCTCAGATACACTCATGCATGTGCACACGCACACACACACGCACACCACTTAATAGTTATTAACACTAATTAACTGAATACTTATTCTTAAGGGAAGGAAACACAGGAAGGAACATTTTGATCAGTGAACTGGTTAGCTTACAACGGTTCCTTAGATGTGAGCAGAATAAAGTCCTCTTTGTTAATAAATTATTGGAAGGACATTGGTGACACTCAGCATCAGAGGAAGAGCAACCAATCAGGCCTTAAGGACAGAGGCGAGGGCAGATCTGGGAGCTTGGGCAAGATGATTCTTCAGTTTCTTCAACGGGAGACTTGGAGATAAATTTAGTGCTGAGTTTGTGAAATTGTCGTGATAATAAAATAAGTTAATACTTATGAAATGCTTAGTACAGTGGCTGGCACACAGTAAGAGTGCTTCACAACTCACTAGAGGTTATCTCTTACCCGAATGCTGGAAGCCCTTAGGGACCGCCAGTGGAAAGACAATAGAGAGAAGATGGCGGTTTGGGCCAGAGACATGGTAGTGGCAGTGAAGAGGAATAACCAGACCCTGGACTTGTACAGAAGGTAGAATTCCAACTGTATTTGATAATTGGTTATGTATGAAGTACAAGGAAAAGAGAAAGAGTGACTTCATGGTTTCAGACGAGCACAAATGGAAAGTTGGAAGTTACCATTTATTGAGATGGAGAAGATTGGATCAGATAGTCTGGTTTTGGATATGGTATGTTTAATTTTCAAATTTAATAAGAATGAAGTTTAATCAAAGTCTATTCAATTTGTAAGGACAGATGTCCACAAGTCATCTGTATACAGAAGTGTGTGCACCACGGGGGTCCAGCCTGAAGTGGTAAATATAAAACAGCAAGCCAAAACAAGACATGTAGAAATTAAAATAAATTCCTAACTACTTTCAAGGGACTAGATGACATTAATGAATTTCCTCTGACATTACTCATTCTGTTTTCTTTGTCTCTAGCCAAAGCCGTTTGGGTTTCTTTGCCTACTAGGATAGTTTAAATCTTTATTCCAGAAGTTTCTGTGTCTCTGGTAGAGCTGCTTATAGTAAATTTGCTGCAGATACCACTAACATTTCCTGTTGGAGGTGATAGATCGAGGTGTTATTGGCCTGGTGGGATTGGCCTTGTGCAGTTTTCCCAGGAGAAGTTGGCAAAATGGGGTCACAAGAAAGTACTATGGGGGGAAGAAGTGTCAGGAGTGAGGAAAGGTGAAGAAAAGGAGACAGGTTTTGTCTGTCTTTCTCCAGGGGCCTGAGACAATCTGAAACTAGACCCTCTCCCCGTACACAGGTAGACCTGCTTCGCCCTCCTCCAGTTCAGTACACAAGGTCAAAGCGGGCTGCATTGGACTCTTCTGCTATTAATTTTCATTACCCAAAGAGTCGTTAAATGGAACTCAGCCCAGGGTTTTATTTTGGTTTTTTTTTTCTGTTCAGCATTTATTACCACCACCTGACTAATTATTAAAAAGCAAGCAAGCATCAATTAGCTCCAGACACATACATGACAATTACACTGGAAGAGGCAACAGGGTTGAACAGCACGTCCCCTCGGAGCGTAGAATAATCTGGCAGAGACCAGACCTCTGTGTATAAGCAAGAAATGCGTCTAATTGACTTCATGGGAAATAAGGTCCTCATGTCAAAACATCTGGGGACGATTTTCTGGGCGTTTAAACAACTCTCTGGCTCTGGGGAGCAGAGTTGGCCCAGGGCTGCGTCCTGCCTGGATTTAATCTCACCCCCGCCCCCTCTTTATCTCTACTCCTTTCCGCTCCTGACCACATAATACTCTTCTCCTTAGCTCTCGGTCATGCCCACCTGTTGTGGTTTGAAGTGATGAGCTTTTCTCCCTATATCTCATTTCCCAGTCCTCTGCCACACTACATTCCTGGCCATTCCATTATCAGGACAGATTAGGCACTTTGCCACATGCACTTCGCCCCTTATTGCTGCAAACCCTGTGCTATTCTTCAACTCCTAGCCTAAATGTCACTTTTACTGACTCCCCAAGCAGTTAGCTGCATCTTTCTCCTTTTTCCCACTTCCTGTCTCTGGAGCAGTACTGTCAGGGGGGTGATGGGTCCATTCCTCACCTCAGCAATCCAGAATCGGCAGGGTCCTTGGCTTTCATGGCAGAAAAGAATTTCAGCACATGCCAGTCAGAGACAAAGACAGAGGTTTATTTAGGAAAAGTGGGGGATACACTTTCAAGGGAGAACATGGGCCATCTCAAGAGAGAGACAGCGCTTAGGGTCTTCATAGTCCTTCTTTTTATAGGGGACCCCGAGAGGGGGTGGCTAGGGGCACTTGGCAGGGATGGGGTGGCATGGTGTGATCAATCTCCTTTTTTTGAATCCTCAGGTTCCAGCCATTTCATTGGTGGGTGCTGGGGGATGCCTGGGCTTGACCAACATCAGACTTTTGAAGGGGAATTCTTTGCCAAGCATCCCAGGAAGTTCAGGTGGGAAGATAGGATTAAAAAGTGTAGGCCTATTGAGGACCTTTGCCTAAGAAGAGGACAGGCCAGATAGGCCATTATGATTAAAAGTGCAGCCTATCAAGGGCTTTCCCCCAAGAAAGAGCAGACCCTGTAAGGTGAAGTTAAGGATTATGAAGTTTCTAGATTTTAAAACTATATTTTCCCTTTCCTTTCCAGTTCATCTCCTTTCTACCTAATATTTTATTTCTCCTATGCTACCTCAGTACTTACCCAATTTATGTAGTAATTTAGCTCTTCTCACATCTGTCTTTTCAATTAACTTGCAGGTTGCTTGAGTTTAGGGAACAAGTGATCCTGAACTTGGAGCCTAAGTTCATGAGCCATTTAGTGAATGTTTGTGACGTTAATGAACTGGTTTTCACTTGGTCAGCTATGATAATCAGGTTAGAAAATAAGACTGAAAAATAGTGTTTTACTCAATAGTTGGTACTATTTGCAAATAAACAAGACGTATTGGCAGTTTTTATATTCTCTGTAGGTTTGGGGGAGACATTGACTACAACTGTGATGTATGATGAAGCAGAGTTTCTCTGTGTGGCTGGCCAGAAGACCATCAGAATCACTGGGAGCTTGAGGGGACTATCTATTCCTTAGTCCTTAAATAAGACTACAAAATCGAATCCTTTGGAAGTGGGACCAGAATTCTACATGTTCAAAAAGTTACCTGTCAACCAGGCGTGGTGGCGAATGCTTGTAATCCCAGTATTTGGGAGGCTGAGACGAGAGGATTGCAGGTTCAAGGACAGCCTCAGCAATTTAGTGAGACCCTGTTTCCAAATAAAAAATAAAATCGGGCCTGTGGTATAGCTCAGAGGTAGAAGGCCCCTGAGTTCAATCCCCAGTACCACACACACACACACAAGAAAAGTTACCTGTCTTCTAGACACACAAGTTTGAAAGCCACTAGAGTAGGGTCAGGGAGGGAGGGGGATTCAAGATTTTTTTTTTTCATAAGTGGAACCAGGATTGTGAGAATATGATTCGATCTTTTCTATCAAAGAAATAGCTTGACTTGGGCTCCATTTTGTAAAACTGCCATTGTGTAACCTTATGTGTGCTTGTATTTTTGTAAAGATAGCATTTCCTGGAAATTGTGAGTGCCAACCTCCCCCCCCCCCGCCATGCATCCCCTTCAGCCAATGGTGTAAAGATTGTGAGGCTATGTTCCCACCAATAGGAACACAGCACAGAAGCCCCCACTGAAAATAAAATGGCCAGCAGTTTTCTGCCATGTTGTTCCTGCGTGCTGACTCAATGGTGGCAGCATCCCGTTCTGCAAAAAGTAAAATTCGCCTCGCTGGGCTGCTTTCAAATATGTGTCTTTTTTTTGCAATGTCATAGAAATTTACTTCTGACAGGATGTACTTGGGACAAAAGGTAATCATTAGAGACCAGAAAATATTAAAAGAGGTGAAATTGTAATCTGCCCTCTGACAGAAGAGGGACATTCTGTTATTCCCAACCTCTCTTACTTGTGCTCTTATCTTCTCTTCAACCCTCTTGCCTGCACATATCCTTGGGCCTATGTGCTCTGCCATATTTTTGATGAGCACTCCTAATAAAGGAAAGTGGAATTATACCTCTGGGATTCTGGGGGGAAATAGGCCCAAAGAGCCTCCTGGCAAAAATAACATTTCTCTGAAGTCTTCAATTTTGTCTCACTCTTGATTATTAATTATATGTATATTCAAATTTATATACATATAATACAAATATATATACATGTGTACATATATGATGTTTTAAAATAAAAATGATTCTGAAAGCATGAACTATTAAGATTTAAACTCCAGGAGTGCATAGCTATTCATCTTTTGTCATACAGTAGGGCTGTTTCCTCATTTGAGAGGATATCATCTTAAACTATCAGTAGACAAGTGTTCTGCTAGGAGGAAAAATAATATTATAGAACTATGGTAGACCCGGGCGTGGTGGCACACGCTTGTAATCCCAGTACTTTGGGAGGCGGAGACCGGAGGATCCAGGTTCGCGGCCAGCCTCAGCTCTCT